>APFE031222098.1:168813-189372 GCA_000404065.3 Pinus taeda
AATAAATAAATTTGTATAAACATGAAAACCAACATGTTGTTGGCATGTTTATACAGAAAATTTAAAGTGAAAACTAGCTTGTTGGCACTTCAAATTTTCTTTTCAAAAGAAAAAAACAATAAAGTTCATCTACTAAAGCTTTCTTTCTCTTAAGCTGCAGAAACAGCAACTTTGCGCAGCTTGAACTTTCCGCAGCTTCGACAAGTTTTCACAACTAAACAAATTTCTGCAACCTAAAAATTTTTGAAGTTTACAAAAATACTTGGTTATCTGGATTAAAGGACAGCTGACAACAAGGCACCTGCAAGGAGATTAAAGGACGAAAAATAAGGTTAGCAACAGAAAATTAAAAGGTACATGATACTTTAATTTAATAATAGGGAAGGTTATATAGCATGATTGAGTAAAAAGATATAGTACTAAAGTGCAATCATTATTCCAAGCTTTTCTCTTAAAAACAAATGGAGAAACTTATTACTTGTGCTTCAGAAGTTTATCACTTGTGAGGGCAGGTTCGGGCATATGTATTTTTATCATATTAGAATGATGATGCACTTTCTCAAGGATCATCAGATGAACCTCCCCTATTTCCTCTTGAATAGCCTCAAGAAAATGGCTACAAATGTTCAGAAGAAAATTCAATGCATAGAAAACACCATGTATCATCATGGTTTGGTGAAAATATTGGTCAAATTTCATCTCCAAAGTATAGGGGATGACTGGGAGAGTTTCCTAATAAGAAACCATTTTGAGGAAAAATCCCCAGAAAAACCAAGTAGCAGTAGGACCCTCAGGGGGAGAAAGAGAACCATAGAAATGATAAAGGAATAGGCACCTCTAACTCAGACAGAGGTAAGAGAGTAAGAGCTCCCTATAGTAAAAATTTTGCAAAGAATGAAGAAGGGGAACCCTAGAATAAAGAAAGCTAGCCCAGGTAAAGAAGAATTCTCATAGACTAAAACCTCTCCTCTAGAAGACAAATCAAAGAATAAGAGGAGGAAAATGCAGAAAACACAAACCCCAAGGTTGAGAAGGAGCACAAGGTTGAGAAAAATTCCACAAACAACCTCAAAGACTATAGACTACATTAACCTTGAGGAAAATGAGCCAAATGGAAAGGAGCCAACTGAAGAGGAGCCAATAGAGAACATCCAATAGAGATTGAGCCAATAGAGAACACTCCAACAGAGATTGAGCAAATGGAGGATGAATCAATTGAAAGCCCTGGGAATTCTCTAAAAGGGTCACTAAGATCATCACCATAGCCTTACATCTCACCTCTAGCTAGCCCGATACATATTCGAGGAATTGACGTGCGGCACACCAGGAAATCTATGACTACATAGAGTCACTGGAAAGGAAGGTGACAACAACAAAGGAAACAATACAGAGCCCTGGAGAAGGAAGCAACCAGGTGAATGAACAATCAACCTCAAATATCTTGAAGCAGGAAATCTTTGAACTAGAAACACTGAATCGGTATCTTAAAAATGAAAATCAAGCCTTGAAGACACAGAGTGGGATACAGATTGCAAAGAGTGACAATCTAATCCTACATCTAAGCTTGTGGTATAAGAAAAATAGTGAAGAAAGAGAACAAAATTATGTAGAGAGAGATAATCAATTTAAAATACAAAATTCTAATGAGGAAGCCTAGAATGCCAATCTCTACCAAAAAGAAGAAAACGATGAAGTAGGGAGATGACAAACAAGAGCTACAAGCAAAATGAAAGGAAGAAATGTATGACATACAACATCTCCAGTTCGGAGGAATGTAGAGTCTGAAGATTGTCTTACCATGACATCCTTTTAGCTTAAAGATCCTCTCTTTTTCATATATATTTACCACTTAAATAATGCCATATATACCAGGTTTTGATGAAGGTATGCATTAGTATGTTTTCTTGTTCATATTCAACTGTATACCCTATTGTTTTAATTAAAGTTACAATTGGCTACCGAATTAGTCTGTAGCTAGTCCAGGATTCCGTAGTTGTCTTTATTGTTTGTGAGGTTCTAGAGCTCGATATCAATAGTGAAAGGTGCAAATGGATAGAATATGACTCCCTCACAGATACCTTCCTATCCACTCAAAACTATTTTCCAAAAGAATCATAGGAGATCGCAGTCAAACTCCAAGTCAACCGTCGGATTAACACAGAACAGAACCCGATATCAGCTGAAACCTTATCGTTTTGCTTTCGGAATAGCAAAACAACAGTTTAACAATATAAGTTTAGCTAGGATTAAGAGATATTAGGCTTAAAATCTTCATACGATTATGCCAAGAACCTTCTATAAAGCTAATGGCCGCACTGTTATTTGGGTGAACGCCGAATGATATGTTTATCAACAATTTGTGAATTTCGTGTGAATAAAACTAGTTTTTTTTTTGTGTGCAAGCATTGTATTGATTTGAAGCTCTTAACTGCTCTGTGGAGGACCCCTACAAATAGTGGCAGGTTTTAATCAAATGCAATCTGATTTCCAATAATTATTCAATTGCTTTGTTTTGTGTGATAATGTTGTATAATGATCTTGAATTGTTATCTGCATAAGAATTTTAATTTTCTGTATACCTAGCTTAGGTTGTTATCTAATTGTCTTAATACCTAGTACTACACAGTTATTTCCTTTGCTTATTATCCAGCGTAATTGAAGTGTGTTCAATCTATAGATGTTTCTTAGATTACTCTGTTTGAGCAGAAATTGAATAAGCGAGAAGACCTCTCCTAAAACAATTGAGTTCAACAGTATTCCTTCCTAGCTCATAGAATAGGTTCCTTTTTGTATTTAGAGAATTAGGAGCTATAGAAAAGAGATTTAAAATCAAAAATCCCAACAACCTAACATAAGTTAAATCACCCCCACATCATCTATAAACTAGTTGGATAGATATTAATTCCTAGAAAGCTTAGTCAACATCCCTAAGAATTACAACACTAATACAATTGGAAAACATCGCCCTATCTTGAGTTTAGATCCTAACAAATACATAACGACCTAATAAATAACTTCTAAGCACATATTGTGCATCCGTACTTCATCATTCTATGCACCCTGGTTGACAATTTATGATTGCCAATTCAAGGACATTGAATTGACCAAACAGAACCTGTGTTAGTTTCATCAAAGGGTAAATATTTGCACTATGTCTCATTTATAGATGAATTCTATGGGAATGCATGGATTTATTTCCTTAGGAAGAAATATGAAATCTTTGAAAAACTTAAATATTTTAAGGTAGAGAATAAAATTAAGGTGTTGTGAATATCTAGTGATGGATAATTTTAATGGAATGAATTCAAATATTTCTATAAGAAGTGCAATCTAGCAAGGTCGAAGGCTAGTCCATTCACGCTTCAATAGAATAGATTTGCAAAAAGGATGAACAATATGTTGATGGAGAAACAAGGAGCATGCTTAGTGGTGCCAGGTTAGGATAATAATTCTAGACAAAGATAGTAGATTGTAATGCTCTCTCCCACCCCCTTGGATTAAACTAGGTTGAATGGGAGGTGCTCCTTTTAGTTAATCCAACATCCATAGTCTCATTATGAAGATGGGCTTACAAACTCCTTCTCACCCAAAGCATGCATAACTTACTTTGTATAAAACCATCACATCTAGCTCGTCAAGATATTTATGGGAATATAATTTTTTCCTGAATCCAACTTTTCAATTAAAAGTTATGCCCATTCGAAATTTGGCCCCTTAACCCTTGCCACATTAGAAAGTACTACCATGTGGTGACTCGAGTGCCTACATGGCTATGCCACATCACCCATTGTCCAGCATCGAATTCACTACGTCACCACACCATAATTATTGTATGCGAGCATGCCATACCTCTTCAGAATGCTCCATTCCAAACCTCTGTGATGCGACATAACTATTTTTGTTAGGTAACAAGAATTCTCTTTGTTCTAGACCTTCCATGTAATTTTTGGCTTCTGTCAATAGTTCCACCATGCCCACGTTTAGGAAGTGATACTATCTCACCTTTGCATTGTGATGGGAAAGTCTCGAAGTAGGGATGGGAATATTCCCATCCCACGCCTTCTGTCAATAATGCCCCTACTCGAGATTTACCCAAAACACTTAAAAAAAACCTCCGAGGAGCCAAGATACATAGTGACATGGCCCTTTTCCACATAGACTCCATGGCAATGCCACATAGCATCCCCAAGCCTCATGGCACCACAAAACTATTTCCATGTGTTAGGTGGATTCAACGAAATCAGCATATAGGAGCACTTTTTCCAGCTACGATGTGTCACATCATCAGTGTGCTATGTCAACAGATCCTCCAAATCACATGTCCATGTCTTTTGAAACACAAAATGGAATCCATGTCATAGCCTCACATGAACTACATGAAATCTACCACCTCCACCCAGCCAGAGGGTCCCATGGAACCCCACTTCTTCGTGCATTGTGAAGAATTCCTTTGTTATCTGGTTCTAAGTGATATATGGGCACACATGATTTTTTCACTATGGAAACCTCCCCATATCCTTAAATTACCACATCTCCTCAAGTGTATTTGAGCATGGCCCACCATGTGAGCATTCCCAGACTTACGCCAAGCTCTTTTTCCCAGATGCTTGGATACTTCCACAAGTTAACATATATGTCCCTCACACGTTTCTTTGGAGCATTGGGCCCCATCCAAAATCCTTTACACAGGTTACAAAATATGTTCCTGGCCCACATCTAGGACTCCATGCATCTTTGTTTTTCCCTCACCCTCGAATGTCTTGAGTTCTTGGATACATCTGCCTAAATCCCTTAACCAAAACCCTGGTCAAGCTAGCAAACTAAGCCTTCACTATTCACCTCATTGGTCCCATTACAATGAAGTATTCCCATCCTTTTAAAGGCTCCATTCTAGGAAATCTCATGGGCATAAATACATGGGTATGTTATACCATGTTCCCAAAACCACCATTGTTTGACTTGGTCCCCTTTGACTCTATCCCCAAGTTAGTTTTACCTAACATCTAGCTAAGTAATTCAGCGTTTCATTGATTCACCACCAAACAGGCCCCACTCCAAATACCCATGCCAAATCTGGCTTATGACCACATCTAGACTCACACTTTTGAAACCCAAATTACCCCCACCCTGGATATAACTATTTTTACTTTCTTTTCCCATGAGTCACCCAAGTCATTTCCAAATCTGGTACTCTTTGAAAAATGCATAAGTACAAACATCTAGAATGCCTAGACTCATACATCCACCACTATTGCAATGTATCCATCTTGGATGCAAATTCCTACCAAGGACTATCTAGCTTCAAATACAAGTTCAGTACCTATAACATTTCTGATGCAGAAAAAGCCGCATATACCCACATTATGCAAATAAAATTGCATGTCAGACTATGTCCCAAGAATTTTATAATTCCATACTTAGTGAAACCTTCACAAGTCAAGGTTTAATGCTCCTTTAATAAACTCTATGCGGAAATGTTTGATTTAACTATCCAAAGTCTATACCTTTTATAAACCTTTGAGTGGAACCTTATAAATCCTTCATAATCTTCGGTTAATTCTTATTACCCACTCATATTAACCATACCATGGATTTTAGACTTTGGTTAAAACTCAACTTAAACCATAATACATTAATCCCACTTATTTCCATTATAATTCCCACATAATAGAAATATTTCATAAACCACACTTAAACCTTACATTTCCTCCATTCCACAGACCTTTGCACATATATTGATGCTCTCCTTATCACATTAAATCTTCGCCTTCGATCTCATTCCTCAATTTGACGGCTATCGCGAAATAACTCGCACCAACTAGCCTGGCCAATATCCACCATTTATTTCTCCTACCTCAATCCAACAATGATCACACCATATCATGTGATTACATGCACTACCGATATTAGATCGAGAGTGCACGAGATAAGTGGTTTTCTCATGCTACGTGTCAACCGCTCAGGTTAATCACGTGAAATCGTAGAATACCATTTACAGCTTTTAGGGTGCGTGAGATACCACTGACCACTTGCGAAGATCACTCCATCCTTCTGCTAACATGTGGTTTTAATCTCCCCCATTCATCTTCTGTCAATTTCATCCGTCGATCTGGTCGATCTGACGGTTCTCGTTCTTTGTTGTTTAATTCTTTCTATGTCATTGATTTTCTGTGTGCGACTTGAATTTTCAATTACTTTTCTCCGGGCTCTATCAATTCATACATTTCATCGAAGACTTCAACCATAGAACCAGGTTGAAGCAAGGATTTCTTATTCCTTTCACTGATTTCGATCTTTGATTGTTCTTCCGCTTGACTCCTTCTTGAGCTTTGCTTTGCGTATTATTTAAATGCTATCACATCTGAACTTCAACTTTGATACTTCAATTGGATTCAAACGATCAGACCACTATCCTTCATTCTCCACCTATGTGTTCTGCTTTAATTCCACATGCATACATATACTATGCAGAATTACTCTAATTCACACATAATTTATAATTCCATTAATCAATACACACCAAACAACTCAGGAATCGAATTCTCTGTCTTTATAAACAATTATTTACATAATGAATCTCTCTCTAGCCTAATTTTATAATCAATGGACTTTTTCCTTTCCTGCCCATAGGCTTACAGTCAACCCTATCTAATCTTTGAACTCTAATTCTCACTCTCTCACTAACTATCTAACTCTCTAACTAACTAACTCTCTCTATGCCTTTTAGGCTTACATTTATACAAAAGGTTTTGTAACCCATTTCGGTTTAGATCCTTTAATCTTTTGAACTAAATCCTGAATATTCTCTAAGTCCACTTTTGACTCAACTAATCCCTAAGGATCCTCTCTAGTTCCACAAACCATGAAACCAATTCATAATCTAAGATTTACAATATTTCAAAATCTCTCAATCCTCACTAATCACTCATCATCACTCATGTTCTCCTACACTTGAGAGAATTTACAAATATCCTCACAATATTTAATTAATTCCTATTGTAATTAAAATGATTCAAAAACATTAAAATTACATTAATTTAATTCTTTTGGAAACCAACTCCCTTAAAACACAAGACCCCCTATGTCTACTAAAATACAATAATATTTCTGAGCTAGATGCTCCTACATCAAACTCCCAAGGTTGAAAACATTCATGATCTCCAGATCATGTGTTCTCATATGTTTACAAAAAACCTCCATGGTCCCAAACTTTAGTTTGTAGTTGTCTAAATGCTCTGTTCCTTTGTTTTTGCCATATATTTGTAGTCTTTTGTTTCATCTTCCTCTCCTTGTCAATCAATTTTAAATTCAGATTGATAATTCTTCCTGTTGCTATTAATATCCTCCATCTAGACTGCTTCATCATTAATTTCCATAATTCTTCAATCTCTATCTCCAGCACATCCTTGGGCTGGTACATACTCTGCCATTTGCTAATGTACTCTGTCCACTCATCTTCAAACTTTTTTTCATTATCTTCTCTTTGAAGTTGTTGGATTCTTACTACCACCCTGTCATCCCTACCCTCTTGTGACTTTCCAAACAACCTTTGTTTAATATTTGTAAATTTACTTTCAAAAAATAAATTGTCCTCCAATTCCCCATGTACTTGATTCCTCTCAAATACATCACTATGATGTTTATCAATTCTAGCATATTTTTCTTCCTCTTCTTTGACAACCCTTAGTAATTTTATTTTACTTCCTTGACTGATTCGGACAGTCAATTTAATTTCTTCAAGCGCGGTATCTTCATGCTTTTCGTTTTCCTCATCAGCATGTCAACCTAACAACTTCCAGCCTTCTTTAGATCTAAAATTGACTCTTCAACCTGAAACATGTCTGTCTCATTTTCATCAAATCTGGTAATCATAAAACAATTATCATAATTAAAAATATAATGCCTCATTACCTCTTCTTCCTTTGGAAATATTTCAGTATGCTGCTCTGACTTTTCCTTCTCTATCAGCACATCAGTATGCTGATTCAACCTCTTTAAAGAATTCTCCAAAGGAATCTCGAAACTGTCAGCAAGTCTCTCTTCCACACCATCTTCTTCAATAATGTTTTTTTGCTCTTGTCCATTGTAGTAAGCTCCTTCCTCCACAATTACACTCATACTCTAAGTTTTCCAACAAATATTCCAGAAATTCATTTTCTCTTTGACACTTCATAAGTATTTCATCATCACTTATAATTCCTACATTTGTACACAAATTATCAGTTTGAAAATTAAAAGGTTCAACAATCTCAATTGTTGCTTCACATATCAGTTCTTCAGACTGAATTTCATCTCCTTCTTTCACAAGAAATTTTTCATGTGTTGTAACAGCTTCAAACGTCAATGTATTACTAAATTCTTTTTGTTGCCATAATTCACTGCTTTTATCATTCAAGAGATATTCTCCATCATTCTTTACTTCGGAGTATTTATCTTTTGAAAGGTACTCTTCCATACTTTTGACAGTTTCAAAAGATTTCTCATCCTCTGCAAAGCCTGTAATCACATCAAAATTATTAGATTCAAATATACAAGGTTTCATATCCTCCTGCTGATATGAATTTTTCCAACAGTTCAGAAAATCATCAGTAATTCCTTCTTCGGAAAAGTAAACTTCTTGTTGTCTTGAATTCTCACAATGGTTCATAAGATCTTTCATAGATCTCCAGTCTTCATCTTCACCAAGAAATTCACCCAGTTCTACTTCACAAATGGAAATGTCCATTTTCAATTCAGCGTCTCTGAGTTCTTCAGACTTCAATTTAACATTCATTACATGTTCAAGCTTCATCAACTCTTCATCAAACTACATATTCACCTGCTGATTTCTCTTCTCTTGTAGCCTCTGCCACTTTACTTTCTTCCTCATGACACAACCATGCTTCTGGTCTTCTTTATTTATCTACAACATCTCTGTCAATAACTCAAGATGAACTTCAATCTCAGCCTTCTCCCTCTCATATTTTTCTTCACTTAATTGTCTCTGTAGTCCATTTACCATGGCATCCTCTTTCTTCACCTTTCTTCTACTGTGGTCTTTCTCAGAACCTCTGTTATGACTATCAGTATTCATCTTCTTCTCTATCTTCATGAGTTCCTCACTCACTTACTATGAACTATATTAAAGCCTCTGCAACAACAAGTCCTCCCTACTATCACTTACCTCACCAAGCATTCCTCTGTACTTGGTCTTTTGGCAAGCACTTGGTTCTCTATTCTCTCGAACCTTTTTTAGCACTTCTCTCTGCTCCTTCTAGGCTACAACTAATCGGCACCTTTTAAGAACACAACTATCCTCTTGTGTTTTAATCAAAATGAAATACTAGCTTCTGGCCACCTCTTCTTTCACTCAGAAATTCTTACCAGCTTCCTTCATTACTGCTTCTTTTGTTTTGTTGAGATACCTTCTTTTGTCTACAACCTGAATTTTGCAACCACAATATTCAAACCAAATTAAAACAAAAACATATCATCTCACCTTCAAGATCCCTGCATGATATTGTTCTACCATTCACCTGCACTTTGAATGGATTGTTCTCTGTTTCTTTACATTTTCAAATTCTGCTACACTATATCTCTGTGTGCCTACTGTTTGTCAGATTTAAAATATGATCTCCTCTTGCCTGTATACATACCTTCAAAACATAACTATGTTCCACGTTTTCTCAAAGGATTTTTCACGCGGAATTTCCTTGTTCAGCTCTGATACCAAAAATGGCACAGCAAAATCTGCATCTACCCACATTATGCAAATAAAATTGCATGTCACACTATGTCCCAAGAATTTTATAATTCCATACTTAGTGAAACCTTCACAAGTCAAGGTTTAATTCTCCTTCAATAACCTCTATGCGGAAACGTTTGATTTAACTATCCAAAGTCTGGACCTTTTATAAACCTTTGAGCGGAACCTTATAAATACTTCATAATATTTGGTTAATTCTTATTACCCACGCATATTAACCATACCATGGATTTTAGACTTTCGTTAAAACTCAACTTAAACCATAATACATTAATCCCTTTTATTTCTAATATAATTCCCATATAATAGAAATATTTCATAAACCACACTTAAACCTTACCTTTCCTCCATTCCACAAACCTTTGCACATATATCGATTCTCTCCTTAGCGCATTAAATATTTGCCTTCAATCTCATTCCTCAATCTGACGGTTATCGCGCAATAACTTGCGCCAACTAGCCTGGCTAATCTCCACCATTTATTTCTCCTACCTCAATCCAACGTTGATCGTGCCATATCACGTGATTACATGCACGACCAATATTAGATCGAGAGCGCATGAGAAAAGTGGTTTTCTCATGCTACGTGTCAACCCCTCAAGTTAATCTCGTGAAATCGTAGAATACCATTTACAGCTTTTAGGGCACACGAGATACCATTGACCACTTGCGAAGACCGCTCCATCCTTCCGCTAACATGTGGTTTTAATCTCCTCCATTCATCTTCTGTCAATATCATCTGTCAATCTGGCCAATCTGATGGTTCTCGTTCTTTGTTGTTTAATTCTTTCTATGTCGTTGATCTTCCATGTGCGACTTGATTGTTCAATGACTTTGCTCCGGGCTCGATCAATCCATACATTGCATCGAAGATTTCAACCACATAACTAGGTTAAAGCAAGGATTTCTTATTCCTTTCACTGATTTTGATCTTTGATTGTTCTTCTGCTTGACTCCTTCCTGATCTTTGCTCTACATATTATTTAAACGCTATCACATCTGAACTTCAACTTTTATCCTTCAATCGGATTCAAACGATTAGACCACTATCCTTCATTCTCCACCTCTGTGTTCTGCTTTAATTCCACCTGCATACATATACTATGCAGAATTACTCTAATTCACACACAATTTATAATTATGTTAATCAATACACACCACACAACTCAAAAATCGAATTCTCTGTCTTTATAAACAATTATTTACATAATGAACCTCTCTCTCTGGCCTAATTTCCTAATCAATGACCTTTTTCCTTTCCTGCTCGTAGGCTTATAGTCAACCCTATCTAATCTTTGAACTATGATTCTCACTCTCTCACTAACTCTCCAACTCTCTAACTAACTAACTCTATCTATGCCTTTTAGGCTTACATTTATACAAAAGGTTTTGTAACCCATTTCAGTTCAAATCCTTAATCTTTTGAACTAAATCCTGAATATCCTCTAAGTCCAATTTTGACTCAACTAATCCCTAAGGATCCTCTCTAGTTCCACAAACCATGAAACGAATTCCTAATCTAAGATTTACAATATTTCAAAATCTCTCAATCCTCACTAATCACTCATAATCACTCATTTTCTCCTACATTCGAGAGCATTTACAAATATCCTCACAATATTTAATTAATTCCTATTCTAAATTAAAATCATTCAAAAACATTAAAATTGCATTAATTTAATTCTTTTGGAAACCAACTCCTTTAGAACACAAGACCCCCTACGTCTACTAAAATACAA
Organism: Pinus taeda; assembly: GCA_000404065.3. Classification (NCBI taxonomy): domain Eukaryota; kingdom Viridiplantae; phylum Streptophyta; class Pinopsida; order Pinales; family Pinaceae; genus Pinus; species Pinus taeda. Next base: position 180,298 of record APFE031222098.1, read on the forward strand.
TAGTATTTCTCAATCGAATGCTCCTGCATCAATTTCAGACTTAGAACTCTAAGATATTTCTAGGGAGTTAGCGTCAACTTCCTCGAATCCTAGAGTTACTTAGAAGACTAACATTCATAGGAATGAAACTCGTGTTCCATTAAATTATCATACATTATTTCATAACCATAATACTGTAAGAAAATATATCAATGTGATTATTGATAAGCATAGAAACAAGCCAAAACCATTGATGATACCACTTTGTAAATCCAACACATCAACAACATATCTTGCCACTGAATGGATCCCAAGCAATACTATCAGATGCACTTAATAAATCATACATTTATACATCATGATTCCTTTACCAGGAAGGATAAGAAACAACCTTTAAGCATAGTAAACCCATGATACACATAGCATATCAACAATGGAATTCACACATATAGTGACAGTTAGATGAACATCTCAAATGTGACAAACCTCTTTGTTATTCCCCTTGTAATTATACTTGTGAATTTTAATTCATGTAAATATTGTGGAAATGTAAATAAAATGACTGGTTGTGAGGAGTGGAAATGGTTTCAAAATTTTTAAGGAGGAGTTGCTTAGGAATTGGTTAAGTCAAGTATGTTCATCTAATTTCCATCATCTTTATGACTAGGTTTTAATGGCATGCATGGTAGGTAGGGAGTTGGAGTATGGGCTTCCTGAATGGAGGACAAAGCCATACCCCCTTTGTCTTTCTTCGTCATTTGCACCATGAGTTCAAAATGCAAGGGATGTGAGGGGGTCAGTGGGAAAAGAATGAGTCTACAAGAAAGAAGGGGATTCATTCAAATTTGACATAGAGACATCCATTCGAGTGTGAGGAGATAAAATCATGCAAGAATCAAGTGTGGTGGAATTTTGGAAAAATTCATAGGCACAAGTAGTGTGTTGTGGGTGATGTATGTCAGGCTAGGAATACATGGACTTTCAAGTGAACTTTGAAATAGAAGGAGAACATTGGAACAAGAATTGGCATTAGAGCGAGAACAAGCTGGAAAGTGTGGTTGAAGAGGAAGTGTAAGTGGATACATTGTGTGTTCTAGAGCCCTACTGGGTTGCATAAGTGGAACCTCAATGTACTCTAGACCCATGGTTTTCACAGGGAAAGACCTGTGTGTTTCTGATATTTTTAAGATTATCAAATGGATGTCAGTGTGTTTTTTATTCTTGGGTGAACAGGAGGAGACACTGGAGGATATAATCTTGAACAAGGTGGGTGGAGATGGGGTGGTCTCTAGATTCCTGTGTGATATACTGATTGGAGTCAATTTATTTCCCTTGAGCACTTACTCCTCAAATTCTAAATCTAGCTCAAGGGTGGCTAACTGCAAGAAATAATGTAGTGAAGTTGGCCTATAGTCAATGTGTGGAGAGTGGAAGTCCCTCCTTAATTTGCAAGTCATTAAGCTATGCAGATAAGTGTACTCACTTGTATTTTATTGTATTATGAATGTGAGATGATGTTGTCATGGATAATAATAATGGTTTTATTTGTAACAACCCTGGGTTAAAAGTTCATGTAATAAAGTTAATAAAGGAAAAACAAGACCAAGGTCATGGGACATGTATTCCAAGCTAAATGTTGGGAAAGACATCCTAGTGGGTGTTCATTTGGTTTATTATGGCTAGGGGAAATTGGCAAAGGCATTGAAAAGGAAAAGAGACATTAATTGGAATTTTATTTATGAAAATAAAGGAAAATAGGAGAAAAGGGTGACAGGTGACAAGTTGCATGTGAGGATGAGATTGAAGGGAAAATGAAGGAAAATGAAGAAATTAGAGGCCTCAATAATAAAAAGGCTTTTGAGGATCATTTTATTGACTTTTGTCAATTTTAATTTGGAGCTCTCTCTCTCTCTATTATTTCTCTATCATGCTCTTACACACTTAGAGAAACATTGGAGCATTGTTGGAGCACTCTAGTTTACATTGGATTTGGAAAAGAAGGCAAAGGAAAGCGAGAAAGTGCAAGGAATAGTGGAATCAGCAACTACAATGGGATTTCCTTGTAGGTATCAAGTTGCATGTATGATTTCCTTGCTAGTTTTGGCATGCATGGCATATGAATGTGGTTATTTGTTCATGATCTGTCATTCACATGGAGGAGTTCCTAGATTGACAATGTTGTTTCCTAGCCTTGCCATTTCCTAGATAGCCATGGTGTTGTGGGTTTTACCTTTTGTTTTCTGGTTGGTTCTCATGTTCCTTATGGATCTAGGTTGAGTTATTAGTTCCTGGAGACTTGGCTGGAAAAACACTCTAGAAGCCTTGTAATAGCTTGGGTTGAGTTACTAATCCTAGAAGCCTTGGTTGGAAAAATGCTTTAGAGCCCTTGGTGAATTGAGTTACTAGTCTTGGAATCCTTGGTTAGACAAACACTCTGGAGCCCGGCGACAATTGTGGGTTGAGTTACTAGTCCTGGAGCTGGGTTGGAAAAACGCTTTGGAGCCCTGGATAACTTGGATAGGCACTAATATGGTGATGGTTAGTGATGTCTGGCCGTGAGGTGTAATCACTAGTTGAGGGTTGAGGTGGTTTTGCCTCTAGAAGCCCTGGTTTTGTTTTCTTGGTTTATTCCATGAGATCCCACATTCATGCTTGGAATATGGCATGGGGGTGATTGGCTAAAAGAAAGATTTGGTTCAGCCCAATCTATGGTCGGGTGGTATGTGGAAGCCCCTAACTTGGTTGGATTTACATATGTTAATAAGAGCTCTTTTCCTCTTGTTTTCTATGTGTAAATTTACTTGTTATTATGTGGTTATGATGTTTTTTTATTATTGTTAATTATCTGGTTATATGTTGGTTACAAGTATGGTTTTATGACAATCTTGAGTTATGGATCTCATAATTTTTTGGTTAGTAGATGAAATTTTAATGAATGAATGCCATAATAGATGATAATGTAGCTAATGTGAGAGGTTATCTGACCTTCTTGACGAATCTCAGATAAGTATGAGGTCCCTATGTTCATATGTGTTTTTATGACTTGTACATTACATGATCATGATGTGTTTGACGAAATTTCTGTCGTGGTTAGGATGAGTAGGTCAGGTCCTTGTTCAATTTTTGTAATAGAGGTCTTGTCTTCTTGTTATTTATCATTTCTGAGAATTACATCAAGTTCTGGGAAGAGACCTGAGTCATAGCCCTCAAAAAGTGACTCATATTTTGAGATCTCTAACACAGAATTGCCTGAAAAAGATTACATTCACATGGAGGCCTTTTTGTGGGAATTAATGGAGAGTCATATCATCATGGAGGGCTTGTCATGGGAGCGACTGGGGGTCTAGTTCAATTAAAAAGAAAGTTATCTTAGGGGTTGGGCACCTGGAGTGGTTGGTTAGTCCTTGGGGGTCTTGTATCTCCTAAGGAAGCCCAATTTGGTTTTGGTTTTTTGATTCCACTTCCTTAATTATACTTGGGCAGTTGAATCAGATCATAGTAACTCTTCATCACATATTTACCCCAATGGACCAATTAACTTGGGTAAGTGTGGGATTAGGGTGTTACAAAATGGTATCAGAGCATGGTTCAACCCTTGGACTAGATAGGCAGAAATTGTTTTTTAGGCATGCATGTTAGTTGTCTATGTGATTGTTATGCATGAATTTGGATAGTGACTGTGGTAGTTTGTGTCATCATGATGTCATTGTTATGTTATGATGCTAATGCATTGGATGAGATAGAGTAGGAGAAGTAGATTATCAAGGCGAGGTTGCAACACTAGACCTCAAGGTAAGAGAACATCGTCATACAAGTTTGTATGTTGGGAATGCAGGTATGTTTATTAATGGTTTTTATATGAATTAGGGTTATGTACATTCCTTTCATTTGATTTTTGTTGTGGTTACATGTATGATAGATGTTATTTAATCAGTGCGGTCGTATATACATGCATCGGTTAGTCATGCTTAGTAGTTAACTTGTTGTTATATGCATCACAATCATATGCATGATGAATATGGTCATTGCAGCTAAGGTCTTGACGTTATATGTATCGTGCTAATCTGGATTGGTCTGTGCAGATGGTTATGGTTATGATATTCAGGTATGAGTTGATATGCTTGTGATATTATGTCGTACTAATCTGGACTAACTTGTGCAGATGTGATAACCTCCCCTGATGTAAATTGAGGTATGAGTTTTATTATGTCGTCTATTTGGTTTATATAATCTGGTATGTTTACAAGTTTTCTTATTATTTGGTTAAGTGTATGATATGAGTATGTGTCTATAATATTTCATGAAGATATGATCTCGTTTTAAGATAGTTGTACTAACTCAATATATGTTGAGATAGATGATATGCCCTTTACTACAAGTGGGTGCTAGTTGTAGTATTATAATTGATCATTGTGATTTAATTGAACATTATGACATGGTTGGTTGTCTTCATAGAGGTTGATTTCAAATTAATAGACATGATACCTTGATCTTTGGAATGTGTGACTGACATGTGTCAACAGTTGCAGGGCAACATGCTTGGTATTAGCATGACAAGGTAGTAGTTGATTTATTTATATAACTAACAGATGGGTGATGCGACAACGCATAATAAGAAAATTGTAGCATGGAAAAGGAAGGAATTGGGTGATAATTCATTTGGTTATGTTTGGAAACCGCAATTACAAATGAATGAGTGCTTTGCATGAGTATAGGAAGCCTTCTTAACCTTGATTTTGTCTAACACTATGTGGATATGTACTATATTCATGAACATGTATTTGATAGGTATAACAGTTGGTTTCTAGTTATGATTGGATTCATCAAGGAATTGGAGTCCCTTGAGAGATGTTATATGTATGTGTTTAGTTACAAGGTCGCATGCTTGACATAGCAAGGTAAGTTAACCGACATATTGTTATATTTACTTATGCACTGATATTTATGTGTTTATGGCAGTATAATGCAGGGGATTACATGGAAAAAGAGGTTGCCATGGAATATTGAAGAAGGCTTAGGTTGAACTTTCCCTTGGAAGCATTGGTAACCCATGGGGTTGAGTCATGGTTTTTGTTTTTAGTTTTGTGTTTTCGATCTTTTGTGATTTTTTCATGCTTGATTTGTAGTTTTTTTAATGTCTTGTGCATGGCATGCCACTTTGTTTGTGGTGTCATATTGTTATTGGTTTTCATGGTTTTGTTTTTGTTTGCTTCTTATTTTTGCCTTTTATGTTTTGGGGGTCTTGGGAATTGATTGGGCAAAGAGGAAAGTTAATGGAGTTATGGGAGAGTTGAATGAAACCTAGCAAGTAATATGAGACCCGAATGAAGTTTGGTGCATGTGTAATGACAACTAAAGGTTAGAATATGACAATCAATTGGATTGGTTGCGTCCATTGGAATGAATGGAAAATGGCAGGATAGTCATGAGAAAGGTAATAGAAAATTAAATTGAATGGATTTAAAGTGTTAGATGCCTTGGATTTGTTGGGAACTGGTGTTCTCAATGTGGTTCATGTTGTGCATGAATAAAGGGAATTCTCTTAACCTTGACCTTACGAGCACCAGTAATTATGTTGAGATCATGATTGTTTTATGCTAATGATTATATGTATGCATGTATGTATGTATATATGTTGTTTTCTGACAAGGTCTTCAAGGATCATTCTTGTAGAGGAAGAATTTCTTATGTAGGTGAATGGCATGAAGAGGTTCCTGGTTTTACGTGGAATCAAGTGGGAAGAGTAGCCCTGACAGATCTATGAGGTCAGTATCATGTGGATATGAATTAATATTATGTGTTTATACTATGTCTATGTTTATTCTATGGCATGTAATGTTGAGTGATACATCATCGAAATGAAAGTAGTGTGATCTATGGCATTATGGGATAAGCATGGATAGTGGAAAGACACTTGAGGAAAGGTTGCTCGGTAGAGACAGTGCGGTTTCTAGATGTGCAGTACTACTATTGTGTATATGTCGTACATGTTTTACCTGTAATGTTGTGTACATGTCGTATTGTGTATAAATGGTGTTGTGTACATGTTGTTTATGAAGTGTTATGTACAGATGGTGTTGTGTAAATGTTGTTTATGCAGTGTTGTGTACAGATGGCACTATGCGCATGTTAGATATGTGGTGTTGTGTACATATGGTGTTATGTGCATGTTGGATATGTGGTGCTATGTATATATGACGTTATGCAGACGTTGGATATGTAGTGTTGTGTACATATGGTGCTTTTTGCATGTTTCATATGTGGTGTTTTGTACATATGGTTTGGTGTGCATGTTGTACATATGGTGCTATGTGCATGTTTTGTTGTGTACATGTTGTAAATGGGGTGTTGTGTGCAGGTGGTGTTGTGAACATGTCATGCATGTGGTGATGTGTACATGTGGTGTTGTATACATCTGGTATTGTGTACACATTGTGCAGGTGGTGTTGTGTACATGTGGTATTGTGTACACGTGTGCAGGTGGTGTTGTGTATATGTGGTGTTGTGTACATGTTCTGTAGGTGGTGTTGTGTACATGTGGTATTGTGTACACATTGTGCAGGTGGTGTCGTGTACATGTGATGTTGTTCACATGTTGCGCATGTGGTATTGTTGTACATATGGTGTTGTGTGTATGTCATACATTTTGTGTTGCGTACATGTGGTAATGTGTGCATGTCGTACATGTTGTGTTATACACATATGGTACTGTGTACGTGCATTGTGTAATCATTGTATTGTGACATGTGTATTCATTGTGTTGTACTCTATGTATGTCTATGCATTGTGTTGTACACCAAGTGCAGGTGTATGTGTTGTGTTGTACACCAGGTGTAGGTGTACATGTTGTGTTGTACACTAGGTGTAGGTGTATGAGTTATGTTTTATGTCGGGTGGAGGTACATGTATTGCATGGTGTTGTATGTTGTGTGTAGTATACATGATTGAAGAGAAGTGAAGGAACTAGGTGCTTTCCACGTGTGGCAACTGATTTGGTGTGTGTATGGAAATAACAAAGGCAGAAGCAAGGACTAATTGAAGGATAAGTATTAGTATATTATTTTATTTTTAATATGCATGTGATCTATGAATCTAATTTATGATGGTTGCTTGTGATCTATTATTATGGTTTATGATGGTTGCATATGATCTATGATTATGATTTATGATGGTTGCATGTGACTTGTGATTTTGATTAATGATGGTTGTGCTTCGAGCTAACCTGATGTTATATTTCTATACATGATGATTTGATCAAACAACTAGTTCGACTTGTTGTGATAAGAAGTAAACAAAATTACAAGTGTACCTTATTTATGGGCCATTGAGGAGGTATGATTTTAATTTATTTTAATTTATTTTGAATCTAATGAGAATTATGTGCTTGGTACAGGAAAGCATGGTCGAAAATTCCTGGTTTGGGTGGATGGAATTGACTCCAAGAATTAGCAACAGCAGCAAAAGGAATTGGAACCAGCAGTAGTATGGTAGTAAAGAAATTCAAGAGCAGGTCCATTGTGGGACACTGGTACCCAATAGCGTCTATTGATTACCATGAGCACGCTATGACTGGTTGATGGTTTTGAGGCAGGGGTGTGCCATGGTTTTTGGACCTTCCTGTTAGAGTTGGTCTGGTCAGTCCTCCGTCAGAGATCAAAAATCTTTATGAATTTCATGATTAGGTGTCCCGCTCCATTCTCCCAGTTGCATTCTGCTAGGGACATGCCACAATCTGACGAATAAGGTCATTAGTCTCATGTCTGGCTCCTGCTGGCTCAGGTCTTTTGTCAATCATCATCAAAGTCCATGACAGTCAAGGTCTAGTCCTTTAAAGGAAAAAGGTCATTTCGAGGTCTAGGTCTAGGGATTCATCAATTTGGTACTTGAAACATGCCAGTAGAGCCATGCAGGCCAGAGTGAGGCCCTTACAAAGTTATGGTTCAGAAAGCTTCATCGTCATATGGATAGACTCCGACTCTTCTTCAAAACTCTGTTTTGAAGAAAAGTCAAACAATGTCATTTATGGAAAAAATTTCAAAAAAAAAGTCGTCAAGTGATTTTTTTAGATGCAGTCATGGTTTCCGTGGCCACATGTCCTGTCTTGCAACCCCCACAAAGAGTGCCGAAAATTACATCAATCGAGCTAAAATTTCAAAGGGAAAGTGAAAATCAGTGTGTTTTAAAGTCAGTGAAAAAGTGCAAAACTCAAACATTAGAAAAATGGGTTTTTGAAGAGGTAAAAATCAAACTCATCTCTCCCAAGGCTTTATATACAAGTTTTCCACCCAAATCAGAGGCATTGTGCAAATCAAAACTCGTGGGAGACATTGCAAAGTGATTAGAGTGTGTTGGTGAGCGTTTGGAGCAAGTTGGAGTCAGTTTTCAAGGCATGGCGCACACAGGCAGGGGCGCGGCGCACACAGCCCCCGCCCACAGTTCAAACTTATAACGGGCACGGTGCATACCCAGGGCGCGGTGCACTGGGTTTTGCATGCGGCCCACACAGGAAAAGTGCCCAGAACGTGCCAAACTCACTCAAATGTTTTTGTGAAGCACATAAATTTGCAAGGTAGGCTCTATTAACTCACTTGTTCATCAAATTGGTTAAAGCTATGGTGGTTTTTATGCCCAATGATTGAAATGAAACAAAACTCTTAAAGCAACCATATAAAGACACCAAGAGACCATCTTGCTAGGGTTGTGTAACAGTGTCATTGCTGCCAAGGCTCATTCTTCCTACCCTACCCCTATCCCTTATTCCCCTATGTCATTTTTTCCCTATCATCATTGCCCTAACACTACCAAACTCATATTCCCTTTCCCCTCCTCCTATTGCTCAATAGAAACCCCAAACCCTACCCCATCAAAAATCCCAAACTCCTCCCACATCCCTAACAAATTTTTCCCTATAATCCCTATTCCCATTTCATCACTCCCTCCTAATAATCCCTGCTTCATTGTTCCCCTTGGTAACAGATACTACAAAGGCACCCAGCCTCACACCATCATCAAAGGGGCAGCCTAATCACAGCCCACATTGCAGTCATTTCATCACAGCATTCATTCGAGTATGAGAGGGAGACACAGAGTGACTCA
>APFE031222098.1:192545-208388 GCA_000404065.3 Pinus taeda
AAAATTTCATGTACAGTGTTCATTCTTCTGTTGAAAAGGATTCATGTTGTCCATGCCCTTTTCACCCTCTTAATCAATCTCTCCATTCTGCCATATCTTAAAACTAAATTGTTATGCTTTCTGCCTGCCTTGCTTCATGAAATAATTTGTGCCTTTGTATTAATTTCTCTGGTCATTGAGGTCCAGTGGTCCCATAACATCCCAGAAACACAGTCATTCATGAAAATCACTTCTTATTTTCATTTTCACTTACTAGCCTAAGACAAATAGTTCATTGTAAGTCATCTCAAGCCTTTTCATTCACTTATTCACTGAGTGTGACTCGGAGAGAGCCCTCTCCTGTTCTGGTAGGGCTAGCTACCAGACTGAGTGTGGTTTGTGGTTACCTTGAATTTTTCCTTCCTTCAGCCTGAGGCGGATTTAGGTGCTAACACTTCCGATGCGATGAAACCTTGCCAAGGGAGGAGTCACCCGATGGACTATGTAGCAAAGAATGGGATGCCCGTGTAACTTGAAAGGTGTGTGATTACACGGAAGGGGATGACCGGATTTCCTAAGGGACTGTGTAGCAGTGAAGGGAAGGTCAGGGAATACATTGATTTTGGTCATTAGCATAGTCATATGGAATCAAATGCACATTGAGAGTGTTCCATGGAACAATGAGCCTATAACTATTCACTACAAGGAGAAGTGGCACAGGATTGTAACGTTGGAGATTAGATGCAGCTTTTGATTTGCTAGTGGATTCTGGAATTCTTGGGAAGGAGGTGAATCATGGTTCTAATTTTGATGGTGGAGGTGTGAGGCACTGGATTCCCTTGTTACGGATGCAGGCATCGTATCTTTTTATTTTATGGTTGAGAAAATGTGCATATGTGTATATATGTATATTATTGTAAATATTGTATCAAGTTGTCTTTATAAATCTCCAAAGGCAGTATGATTATTTGTTGGTTGAATAAAATGTGTATGAGTATACATGTGGTTGTTATTGTAAATACCATAATGAGCAATGTTATAAAGCTCCAACAAATGGTATGTTTATCAAGTTTCAGTAGATGTCATTGTAAAGACTACAAAGAGCTAGTTTATAAGTGTCATTGAATGCTAAGGACGGTGTTCCCCTAAGGGGGAGAGGTTTGTAACCTCCCTAGGCTAAAGTTTCATGTAATAAAGTTAATAAAGGAAAACTAAGGCCAAGGTCATGGGACACATATTCCAAGTTTAATGTTAGGCAAGACATCCTAGTGGGTGTTCATTTGGTTTTGTTCGCTTAAGGGGGCCTGACCCAGGTTTAGAGTTATTCATCCCAACCAAAAAAAAAAACTAATTGTGGGCCTTTTCAGAAACAACCTACATAGCGCAGGCTGCAATCTCACCTAAAGAAGTATTGGGGGATGCTAGAACCAAGTTTCTGCATTCAAAGGCCTATGTGATGGTTTCCTAAGGTTCTTAGGGTTTAGATCTACCTTCGCACAGATCTATTCCTTCCGACTTTCAGCTACAGCAACTCTATTTAGATGACCTTCAAATCCTCATGAAGGTACTTAATTATACTTATCATGCAGAAAGATTATATATCTACCAGTTCCGCATAGTAAATGTGTATTTTGAAGCCCTTCTAGCCTAGATCTGTCATCACACAGATATACCCTTTCTTAACAGCTAATCTACAGCATATCTATCTAACGACTTCTCGATCTCCACGAAGGTATTAAATTGTTATTAACATGCATAAAAGATACAGATCCACTATTTTCGCTTAATAAACAAGTATTAATTCACATAATTCATAAAAAATTGTGGAGATATACAAACTTAACTGAAACAATAATGGAACAGATACATGGATTCGGCTCAAAACAACCTTTATTCTGAATAAGCATTTAATTATAGACTTTCCCTACTTGTGCACTCAGTTGTAGGGGCTGCACACTCAACTTGCGGACTTACCAAGGTCTCTGTGCACTCAGCTGCAAGATCCTTCCCCTTTCACCTAAGTACAGGGAACAGACTTTTCATGTCTTAACACTTTGCCCTTTACAATGATTCTTCACAAAAATTTATCTTCTTAGAATCGCTATGACTCAACTATATATAGCCTTTTCATTATAATACCATGGTTCGTGAACCATGGGGGGCTCTCAAAACCATCCTATCACCTACCCATACAAGGGACTAATTCCCGTTTGACTCTTACTTAGCTTCACGCTCTACTTCCACATTTCGCGGAGACTTTACATTCTTTAACAAAAACTATAACAAAAAATTACTTAACTAACAAAAATTGACCCTAGGGACCCCATCCCAACAGGCCCCCAACACAAATATGGTGACTTGCCCTCGAGTCACTTAGATGGATTCTCTACTTTATTATGGAGGTCACTAAACTCTAGCTTCAATACTTCAAGGTCCATTGTGCTCTGTATTGTGGCTTGTTGCACTTCTTCGACCAACTTCTTCGTAGTTGGCCCCTCCATCACGATGTGTATGGTCCTTTCTATCTGTCAAAAAGTCTTCAGTTTTTCCTTGATTGCCAGAGTAATCTAGCCTGCTTCCTTTGTCCATGGTTGAATCTGAGCCTTCAAAACTGCTTCTTTGTGTTATAGCTCTTCAACTTGTGCCTGTTGTAGCTTCATTTCTTGCAATTGCACGAAGCGCTGGATTGGCGCCAATGTGTGCAGTCACCCTGATCTGATCTCTATACGCAGTTGCTTCAGGTTTGAGTCATCCTGCAACATATTCCATAGCTCCATTGCATTTTCAAAAATCCCATTGTAGCCTGATACTGCATTCTTCAAAGTAGACATGTGTTCTATGATGGTTGCATCGCGCTGCTCCCTGACCTCTAGCAGAGTAATTGACTGCAGTTTTAATTGCAGTTCCAAGATCTTTATCTAAAAATCAAAATTAACTCAGCCTATCTCATCCTTAGACTATCGTACTGCAGTGGCCAATTTTCAAATCTTTGCTGAAGCCACCGTGTCCTCTGGAATGTGAAGTTCTGATACTGAATTACACGCTTGTGTAATTGATGCTTCGAGGCTCTAGCTTCGTGTTGCTAGCTCTTCTTTTTCCTTAAGAGCTTGAGCCTTTTCAGCAAAGATCTGCTCATTTTTCATTTTGACTTCAATAATTACTAATAGCACATGCTTCTTTCTGATACGAAGCTCATCTGAGACCCCCTGATGAAGCGCATGGAGGTTCTGAAGTGGCAGCATGTCTAAAGTCATACCCATGCCTTTGATCTTTCTGAGTTGGGCATTATCTTCTTTTGATTATGCACGTAATGTTCCTTCTGGCAAGGGAATGAATCTGAGGTCCAAATTCTATTATGTTTCCATTACGCTCTCGCTCACTTGTTGCAGGCTCACTTGGACCATGTTCACTTATCCCACACTTGCTTGAATTCTTCTTGCTTGAATCTACAAGTTGCACATATCCTTCTGGATGCTCCCTAACGTTTGCATGTACTTTGCTCAAATTGAGTCCACAGCTCTATCGTTATGTCTCGGACCTTATCCCTGATCTCATCCAAGTCCCCCTCAGTGAGGGCCATTGGATCCGCATGTGCTTTCTTGTCCAATTTTTTCTTCTTCCTAGGTCAAGAAGTTGTCTCCTTAGTGCACTTCTGTAATTTGAAGGGGGTGCTCTTCTCCTCACCACCACCTCCTTCCTCCTCTCCAGAACCTTCCATGCTTGTAGTATGCGGAGAAGCAAACTCTTCTACTTCTATTGTGGCCTCTTTTGCAGCACGCTCTTTTTTGGAAGCTACAACTGCTTTAGTAGCAGTTTCTTTCTTCTTCTGATTAGCCAATTCTTGTGTTTTTGCTTGTGCTGCTTCTTTCCATTTTTGTGTAGTTGTCGTTTGCGTGAAGGACTTGTCTCTGCCTTTGATGGTACCTGCTCCAGGATCTATGGGTTGTCACCACTCCCTTGTCCATGTCCCCACAATCTCCTATACATCAGCCTCTGTAACTAAGTATGGCAACATGTGCCATGTCTTCTTAAGATCTCGCCTGACGCGGATGGTTACATTATGAAAATCGGCTTTAAATTCCACGTAGGCATGCAACTGCTCAAACAAGGTTGGGGACAACCTTGGCCTCTGACTAATCATTATACGAAGGTCCATCTCAACCAGTATCTAGAAGACTTTTGATTCTGTGACCCTCTTTGGATCCTTTGCCACCCACAACGAAGTGAACTTCACTACCTCCAGTAAATCCTCATCCTGCGGACGGAACTAACTATCCTTGGGAAGTCTCCATGCAACAAGCATAATCAACAGTAAGATCCAGGCATAGTGAAATTCCTTGGCATTATCCTACGCTTCGTGGAAATTTTCTAAGAATTCCTTGCAGAGGTACTGCGCCCATTTGTACTGCACCCCCTTTGTGCACTGCGCAGCCAATGAAATTACTCTCGCTGGAACCTCATCTGCGCAACATTGTCTCATGACCTTCCCAGCCAAAATCTAAGTAGAAAGTTGCACCGCTTGGTATGTAATAGAGCAGATGGAGTATCTACATGACTTCTTGACCAATACAAACTCAGTTTTCATGCTATCGGCAAGCTCCTTCTCCTTTCTTTTTCATCCAAACGCCTTGGCTGGATCCGCCCCTTTATAGGGCAATTTCGTAATTATGTGGATCAGCATGTTTGTTATGGGGATGGGTTCGCCTAACCACAAACACCCATCGTGCACTAGCACGAGAAATTAGCAAGCACATACAGTATTGATAATCGACCTGTGAAAGTGTGGCACACATAGCATATGTAGCAATTCGGCTTGCTCGAACCCTTTTACCCATTCCATTGGTTCCATCTTTGTGACCCCAGTCTCTTCATAGTGAACCTTGGTCATGTACTTATTAGTGGCCAAATGCGGAAATTTCTTGTGATCGGCTAGATCCCGATCCTCCAGCTTTAACACACGAATATGCATTAAGAGCATGCCTTCAAATACCACTTCTTCCAGCAATAGCGGCGTAGAGATCATGAATTTCACGTTATAGGGATCCTTTGGAACCTTCACTTTCCCTTTTCATGGGGGTATATAATCCGGAAGCCTAGTGAGAGGCTTTCCCTCATCAACATCTAGCTTTTTAACTCCTTCACAAAGTTATTCTTTGTCCAAATCTAAGGGTTCATGGGGCTACTTGGACTTATCCATTTTTCCTTTCTACCAAACCTCTGTTGGAATCTTCCTCGGTGACTGCCTCATCGGTACAGCTTGGGGTTTATTTTCCTTTTCCTTAGCAGCATATGGCTTTGGCCTAGGAAACCTCTGTTTCGTAGGCACAGATGTCATAGCTTGCATTGACGCAACTTCTGGGGCTTACAGGTTCGGCGGACATCTATTCAAGGATAATTTTCTAGTTCCACTCAGGCAGTCTCGAAAATTTTGGGCTTGAAACCAAATCCTCCCAAGTCTATCGATTCATAGAGTGAAAAGGGGGCTCATATATGATTTTCAGAAGGCAAATTGTTCTATAGCAGACTAACATGCCAGATTTATAGGTGATTTCGAATTCAAATCTGACCATTCCCTCCATTTTCTAATCATAAATTCATCTTTCGTGGTAGATCTCCAAATATTTTCACCATAAATGTCACCTACTCGCTCCTCCTAATGGGAATTTCATTATCCATACATGAATAGTGTCTTCAACGGCTAATTTTGGACTCGGCTGCGTGGCACCAACCCCTATGGCGCAGCTCGTCCATCGCAACTTCTTCTATCGCAACTGCTTCTGTTGTACCCCTTGCATCTATTGCACAGCTCCCTTACTATGTTTTCCTTTTCTTCGGGCAATGTAGTTTATAGTCCCACTCTCCCTTGCAGCTGCATGGAGTGCTAAGACTATCCTGCTACCATGTATTCATTGCACGGGGGTAGGATCCTCTGTATACAACTTCAACCGACTTCCATTCACCCTCTCAGGGAACAATTCGCCATTCAACTTTGTGAGTTGAACCGCGCCACCATCCATGATTTCCTTAACAACATATGGCCCTAACCAGTGCAGCATGAGATCATTCACCTTGAAGGTGCATAGCTTAATATGCTATCATTCCAGGCCTTCTCATGCGTAGGCACAATATACTCCATCTACATGATTTCTTCTATCCCATAGACTAGTCTGAACGGGGTTTGTCCTGTTAACTTCTTACATGTCATCCTATATGCCCATGGGACTGCTAGTATCCGCACATGTTGGGCATGGAATCCCCCCACAGCATGTTCTGGGGCTCAAAGCCCAAGTTTTGAGTCATATTGTTATAAAGACTCCGCGAATTTTGGGCGCAGAGCGCGAGTTGTATGTTAGAGTCATATGGTTTTCCACCCTAAGTTTGAATGTAGTGTCAGCCTACCCATGGTCCACGGACCATGGGATTGTATAAATAGAGTGAGGCTCTAAGTTGTAAAGATAATTGGAGAGAGACATAGAGAAACAATGGAGTCTAGAAGATAGCAAGCATAGAGTAAAGGTCTAAGTGCTTTGGGTCATGGTAGTAGGAAGAGGCTCCGCAACTGAGTGCATAGAAGCCTAGTAGAGTCTGTAGCTGAGTGCGCGGACCCCTATAGCTGAGTGCCCAGGGTGGAGTCGAGTCTGTAACCAAGGAAGAAGAATAATAAAGAGAAGTTTGATTCCAATTCTTGTGTATCTATTTTGAGTTATTATATGGTTGATATCTTTTGCAATTATATTATTTTATTTGTCGTGCACACTGGTATGAATGGTGAACATTGTTAAATATAACTAAACACATGCAGATAAGCTAAGTGATCAACTAATATCGGGTTAATAAGTAAGGGATTGGATACCAATGCAAATTGAGCCTCGAGTAGGGCTACGCGAAGGCAGCATCACAAGCTGTGAGGTATTGATAGGTGCGCGTAGCAACGTGCACGTAGGGTCAAACCGTGGACCACCGAAAATCATCAAACATCTCTAGGGTATGGAAACCTGGTTCTAGCACCCTCCCATACTACTTCGGGTGAGACCTCAGTCCGCCCTCCGTGGACTATTGCCAAAAGGGCCAGTAGTATCGGGATTTGTTTGGCTAAATCACCTCCGAACTTGGGTCAGGCCCCTACAAGCCAAAAAATGGTTCCATTGTTGGGATTGGGATCTACATAAGGGATGTCTGATGTCGTGTCATTGTAATCTAACCAAGAAGGAATTGAAGGGTGGCTGGATAGAAAAATTCATGAGTTCGTAGCACAGGAAAATAAGAATCCGTAAGTATCGAAGGAAGAGTACTTAGAGCGCTACTTATATACGGAAATCCCCTCTGAGTTGTAGGAGTGGATTGCGAAGCTAGAGGATAGTCAGGGAAGGTGTAGGCTTAACAAACCAATTGTGTGGAATCCAGAATTGGTGTGCAAACTAGAAGCATCGGAAGATAAGCTCGTGCGCATTGTGGACCATTGGCTCGATCAAATTATAGGAGGATTTATCAACGAGTTTGCGGTAGACACGACAGTCAGTTACAGTGAGGTGGAACGACGCTTCCTCAAAGGACCATGAGGTAAGTACATTAAATCTCTGAACACTTGGATTAAAATGCTACTATGTCAAAAGTGGGTTATGCGAGTAAATTGATGTTTGGGGCTGCGTGAAGTGGAAGGATCTATAGAAACAAAAGTAGCGAAGAATTAGAGACTAGTCCCTTGATTTCACCCCCGCAGGAGAGAGAGGAGGAGCTCAGGAGATTTTCTCAGAGGAGCGCGATCATTTTGATAAGACAGTGAATTCCATGCATACCACCCCCACCTACACCAACACCGGTTTCACCATCTTCACCTCCAACTTCTCCCACACCACCTCCACCACCACCACAGTTTAATATGGTCAGTGCAATAAAGTTGTTGGTATTCAAAGGAGTAGGGAACGAAGATCCAGACCAATTTTGGTTCATGGTAGAGGCTATATGGGAAGCACAAGGAGTCATGGATGAAAATATAAAGAAGGTAACGCTGGTAAGCACGTTGCAGGATCGCACATTGACATGGTACATTAAGCATTCTAATGACCATCCAAATGCGGGGATCGCAGATATCTAGACCACGCTAAATAGGGAATTTAGCAGGCCAAAATCAGAGACGTAGTCGATTATCAGGTTTAGGGAAATCACGATGCTTCCAGGCAAGACCCTCTGGGAGCTGGATCAAAGACTAAAAAGTATGATTTGTGAAGCCAACATGACTTTGACAGATGGACAGCACCACGCATGGTTTGTGCCATCACTAATGCCGCATCTAAGTACCGCATTTTCACAGTAGAAGTCATCTACTCAGGCTGAAGCCTTGGAAATAAAAATGAGGTTGCACAAGACCCCAATACAAGATCCTAGCCTGGGAGTCCAACAAATCCACGCGCAACTGCAAAATTTATGTCTGGAAATGCAGAGTTTAAAACAGGACAGGACAATGCACCCAAAGGTGCATGAGGAGGTGTGGTGCATAAAATTCAAGGGTCAGGGGCACGACAAGGACCATTGTCCAGTCTTCGTGAACTACCTAGCAGGAGGAGGACCAATGCCATTGCGACCAAAGGCACAAGCAGGACCAAGCGTGGCACCTGCATTATGGTGCACGATTTGTCAGATAGGAGGGAAGCATGCTACAGATAATTGTCACCTATTACAAAAGTATACACAAATGTCCCAGCAGTTGTTCTGTAATTTCTGCACGAAATTAGGCCATGATGAATGCACCTGTAGAAGTTACGAGTTGATGATGAATCAGACTCCAGCCTACAGAGTTCAGACCAAAACATGAGCCCTCGATCCGAATGTAGGAATGGAGCGTGCTGGATTTCAGGGGCGCGGACGGGCTCGAGGTGGAATGGGACCAAGAAGGGGTCATAGACAACTGATTTGTTACAATTGCAGAGGTCTAGGGAATTATGCCCATGATTGTACAAATCCAATCAGAGAATCATGTTTATATTGTACTCAATTTGATCATGAGACGAAGGACTGCCCCACACTGATAGCGAGGTTGCGCGATAAAGGACTACTCCAGCCTCTCCTGGCTCAGAATTTGTAAGTGATGAGGTCTGAGCTGCACGAAGAGTACCCGAATGTAAACATCATGCTCCGAAACGGTATTATGATAGGAGATGACAACGACAAGCAGCCAGAAGAGAGTGCTTGGGTTCGCAAGGCTCCTACAAAGGAAACAGAGTTTGATTTAGAACGTGCGAAGGAGACATTCATGGAAGCTAAGAAGAGCTTCACGGAGGCCTCCACTTCAGGTAGTAAGGATCAACTAGACCCAGAGATGGATCCTTCAATGCTCACTACCTTTCTGGACACATGCATGAAACTTTTGTGCGACAGCAAGGTAGTAAAAGGACTACAGGAACTTATCACTAGGTGTGTGGGTTTAGGAGAACCGTGTGTGGTCTGAAAGCTTGGAAAGCATGCATTGTGCACAGGTATGGAAATGAGGTTGACTATGCAGATTGGTGAGTATGAAATGGATCAGGTAATCCTGGATCTTGGATTGAACGTGAATGTACTGCCGAAACAAACATGGGAACGCATGGGCAGACCCACACTACAATGGTCTCCTATTCAATTGCGAATAGTGAACTAGCAGAAGATCCTACCCATGGGAAGATTGCAGGGAATAATGGTAGATATTGAAGGTGCGAGCTTGTTCGAGGATTTTGAAGTGATAGAGATTGCCGACGATAGCAATCCCTATCCCGCGCTACTAGGAATAGACTGGGCCACCGATATGAACAGAGTCATAAATCTAAAGAATCGCAAAATGATTTTTGAGAAAAAGTCACTACGTGTAGTAGTATCGTTAGATCTGGCTGAAGGAGCGCGATACACTGAACCAATGCGCAATGATGATAGTGATGATGATCTTGATTGCATCTACAAGATAACCGTGTGAGAACAGGATTGGGTGAACCCAACTGCAGATGGTAGGATTTCGTGGGAGTGCGACATCTCTTGCACTTCAGATTCGGATGAAGAGGTAGAGCGATGGCAGAATCGGTTGCACGAAGTAACAATGCTTAATTGCAACATGATGGTTAGATCACTACGCTACGTGACAATGAAGGTAAGGGATTTGCTGATGTATGACAGGTTGACCACGGTGGAGGAATTCCTAAACAAATTTGAAAGAGAAGTGCTAGAACAACAGCGTTTTGACACTCTGGAATGGGCACTACACACTACACCCGCAAGGTGGTGGGGTATGCATCAGCGAAGCTTTGAGAACTGGTACGACTGCAGAAGAATGATGGTAATACGGTTTGGAAATCCTCAACTACATATGAGAGTCGGGCATGGTGGATGAAGCAGCCTGCGCACCCACCTCTCCAGTTGGGTACAGGCGTCTAATACGCAACCTGCACGAACACACACCATCCTCACGATAGGAAATAGGAATAACAAGCAGGAGTGGGCGAGACAAGGGCGCTAATGATGAAGTATGATAATATCAAGCGTGCCGAAGATTATACATGGGGAAGCCTTTGACAAGGTGTTCAAAGTACTGAACACGGTCCACCATGAGAGATGCACTGACTGGGACCTGCGCATACCAGTGGTTCTATGGGCTTATAGGACCATGTGCAAAACCCTGACCACGAAAACAATTCCAAGGAGGTGGACTGAAGTAAGAACTGTAATCTTTGTGGAGCATGAGAAGATGAATCCCACAGGTGTGACAGTGCACAAATCCCAAGACAAGGAAATCACACAGCTACGCGAAGCAGAACACATAAGACATCAAGAAGCCATTTAGCAAGGGAACCTTCGACTTCACGAACATGAAAAGGACCGGGTAAGGCTAAGGAAGAAAAGCATGTTGATGGACGTAGAGGTCAAGAGGCTGGAAAATGAAATAAAGGAAGCATGTCTCATCAATAAACCAAGGATGGCAAGGCAAGGTGCAGGTGATCATACTAATGAATTAGAAGACTATCATCAAGAATTGGTTAGTCTACTACCATGGTTAGGACTGAATATCACCAAACGCAGTAACCAGGGGAGCGCACTACAAACAATAGAGCGCGTGATGCTGATCACCACGATGACAGATCAAGATTTTCTTAGGACTCTACTAGAGGACGAGATGGAGCCTCGCATAGGTGGTGTGACCACCTGACTAGCCGTAGGAAGAACAGTCTTAGCACTCCAAGCAGCTGAAAGGGAGCGCGGGACTATAAACTATTCTGCTTAGAAGTTGCACCCTTTGATAGATGCGCGTAGGAACAGCCTGTCACAAGGTTCGCGCCTACGCATGGATGGATGCGCTGTCGTGCGGGTGGGATGGGGAGTGACCGTTGGTGTCATTGTTCATGACAGGATGTCCTATTTGAGGCCAAATGGAGTGGGTGGCGAGAATTTAAGACAAGATTTATGGGAAAGATTTGGGAAAATACACTGCCAAGAAAGCATTGATGACCCAAAATTGGGGGGAACGGTTGAATTCGAATTCAAAAATAGCTATAAAACTCCAAGGGCTAGCCAGCAGGCAACACTTGGTCAATTGGGAGCTGAGCGGTTGAACAGAGCACAAAGTGTTCAGAGCCAAGTGAGAGTAGAGCCTTTAAGTTGGCAAAAGACTGCATATAGTGCAGAAATAATGATGGCCACTAAGGATGGGTTGGGAATTGAGGAAGGCACCGTCGGCAAGGTCGTTCAAACCCCAACAGTGGAGGATGTTCCTGAAGGCACCGAGGTGGTACTAGAAATCCCCAAATCACCATGAACACCAAGGCCCATGAAGGATAAATAGGCAATGGGTCCAGTACGCATGTCCCCGAGGAATCCGCGACACAGTAAGTTATCAATGGAAGAAAAAGGCAAGGCAGTCACTATTGAAATAGATGAAGAGGAAGAGGACTTGCAAGCTCTGATTACCATAGTAGAGGAAGAGGAAGACGTGGAGGAAGACATCCAACCAATGTGCTCCTCAAATAAATTCCTTGAGTATGTCCCTCCACCAAAAGGGAAAGCCAAAGTACCAAAGGATTTGGATGCAATGAAGAGTGCACTCCTGACCCTGCTTCTCCCTGATGGAATTACCTTCGAGGGTTTGCTTCTAGGACATGTGCCCACCCTGAAATTTGAAGACTGGGATCTCACAGATAGCGAGAAGTTCCCACACTTAGAAACGGTGAACAGAATACGGGTGGATACCACATTTCCACCGTGCGCCCATCACCATTTTCTTCATTAAGCAAATGCTTTGCTTGGTGCATGATGGGTACTTATGGCTGGAGGAGCCTATTCCCATCACAACCAATCTCATTCACCGAATTTCTCAGCTTCCCTGTAAAGGAAAGGATCCCACGACGGTAGCTGGGAAAAGAAGTGATTTGGCACTCGCAGAAGAAATGAAGGCCAAGTATAAACTGGAAAAGAAAAAGAGGGGTTACGTTATCACCAGCATCAAGGAAAAAGGGGTGCACGTAGCCACCCAACTCTTGGCTGGTAAAATAATGAGAAAATGCCACGCCGATGAGGTACCAGCGCTGGTGGTTGGGTTGGCTGAACAGTGTGTGGAAGGGGTCCAGTTCAACTAGGCTGAGTTCCTCTACGCGGAGTTTCTAATCAACTGTCATGAGGCCAAGGAGCAGGGTAAGACTTTCCACTACGTGTGGTTGCTCTTATCCATCTTGCTGGTAGCAGGTGAACTGTTGGAGGACAGTTAGTTCTCGAGCATTGACCGAGACCTACCTGAGGCCGTGAAGCGTGCTTCACTCTGGGCCACCAAGGACACGAAATGGATTCGCAAGACCAAGATTTTCTGGTTGCTTATGGAGGCGAGCACCCAAATGTGGATGAATAGGAGGTCGCATCTGTCCCCCACAGTGCATAATAGTCTGCAAAGTTTTGCAAATTTCAAGGCGGACATGCACAATATTTACATCAGAGCACGGAAAGATCTGGCGCAACAGTGGACAAAGCTCCCATTCATAGCCACTAATGACACGATCTTTACGGCGTTAGAGACATGGCCTCCTGAGTGGCAAGCCCCGGATTTGGCGGAGTTGGAGAAGGTGGTAGTGTAGAAGAAAAATGATGATGCCAAGTTGTGTGTCACACAAATGGCCAAGAAAAGGTAGTAGGAAATAGCAGCAGTGAAGAAAAAGGCAAAGCGCGAAGCGGCACACCAAGCTGCTGAACAGAAGAAAATCACAGAAGCAGCAGCAGTGCAGGTAGTGAATGCAGCAAAAGCACAAGTAGATGAGGGCCAAGCGACGTCCTCAGGGCAAGAGGCAAAGGAAATAGAAACAGGAGGAGGGAGCGCGGATCTAGGAAATGTGCCCACATAGCTCAAGTGGCCGCACATCGTAAAAAGATCGGGTCCAAAGAGGAAGGTCAAGACCTCGAAGCTAGTCATTGACCTGATCACCTTAACTAAAGGTGATCTTGATGACATCGGCAAGACGGTTCGTGATCTCACTAGTGAAGCACTCCAAGACTTCATGACGAAGCAGCAGACTGTGTTGGGGGCCCTAAGGGCGCAGCTGCAGGAGTTACAGGTACGGCCCCCGCATGAGGGTACCTTGTCTACCCACGTCATAGCAGGCACGTCAGCAGCAGAACAGATGCTCTGCGTGAAGATGGCCAATACGATAAACTTGCCAGAGAGAGCCGCGCAATCCAGGTTCTGAGCGAGAAGAAGATTAATATAGAATAGCTTAGCTTACAACGTGACAAATTGGTGTCGTAGAATCAACATTTGGTGCACACAGTAGATGACGCTTGCTGCCATGTCCCAGAGCTGGCTATCATAGTAGATCTACCAGTAGAAGTGTGGATCCACATTTTGGCAAGTGGAGTTTGTGACGCGAGAGAAGAGACAACAAGGGTGCAATTGGAGCTGAATCTCCAGATCATCAAGTTGCGGTCTAAGGCACAGCCTTCCACTCCCCCCAAAGTCAGATAACAGTGCACCAGCGCTATTGTAGCAGGGATGGAAGATATTGGAGGTGCAGTCCGCGACTGTACCGGAATGTTGGAGTAAGCACTTGAGTTCCTCACAACTTTGCAGGAGGACCCCAACATCCACTGCCAAGAGACAGAGGCACGCGAACTCCAGCAACAATATGACAGCATTAGAGGGACTGTGTAGACAGTAATCCTTACTTAGCGACTTGCAAGGATGCAGTAGGCCAAGGCTTTAAAAGAGGAGGTGGACGTGGCATGCCACAAAGAAGCAGTTCTCAAAGCACCCGTCTAGCCATGGATTGATGAAACCTTCACAATCACGGTGGATATTAAAGGAAATCTTGCACAGATTCAAGGAATGCATGCACAGATGCAGCGCAGCATGCCAGAAACAGAAGGTTCAGAAGAAAGAATGCAGCAGGTTCAGCAGGCAGCAGCTCAGTGCACTGCAGACATTCAGGCCATTTGGGACCAGCTGGAGGGACTCTGCGCCAAGATCGCCATGCTGATAGAGGGACTCAAGGACGAGTCACAATGTTTGTGTTGGGGGCCTGTTGGGCATGGAATCCCCCCACAGCATGTTCTGGGGCTCAAAGCCCAAGTTTTGAGTAATATTGTTGTAAAGACTCCGCCCTAAGTTTGAATGTAGTGTCGGCCTACCCATGGTCCGCGGACCATGGGATTGTATAAATAGAGCGAGGCTCTAAGTTGTAAAGTTAATTGGAAAGAGAAATAGAGAAACAAATGGAGTCTAGAAGATAGCAAGCATAGAGCAAAGGTCTAAGTACTTTGGGTCATAGCAGTAGGAAGAGGCTTTGCAGCTGAGTGCACAGAGGCCTAGTAGAGTCCGCAGCTGAGTGTGCGGACCCTTGCAGCTGAGTGCGCAAGGTAGATTCAAGTCTGTAACCAAGGAAGAAGAATAATAAAGAGAAGTTCGATTCCAAATCTTGTGTATCTATTTTGAGTTATTATATGGTTGATATCTTTTGCAATTATACTATTTTATTTATCGCACACACTGGTATGAATGGTGAGCACTGTTAAATATAATTAAACACATGCAGATAAGCTAAGTGATTAACTAATATCGGGTTAATAAGCAAGGGATTGATTACCAACGCGGATCGAGCCTCGAGTAGGGTTGCACAAAGGCAGCATCACAGGCTGCGAGGTATTGATAGGTGCACGTAGAAATGTGCACACAGGTCGAACCACGGACCACCGAAAATCATCAGACATCTCTAGGGTGCGGAAACCTGGTTCTAGCACCCTCCCATACTACTTCGGATGAGACCTCAGTCTACGCTCCGTAGACTGTTGCCGAAAGGGCCAGTAGTACCAGGATTTGTTTGGCTAAATCACCTCTGAACCTGGGTCAGGCCCCTACAAGCCAACAAATGGTTCTGTTGCCAGGACCAAGATCTACATAAGGGATGTCTGATGTCATGTCATTGGAATTTGACCAAGAAGGAAAATGAAGGGTGGCTGGACAGAGAAATTCACGAGTTCACATCACAGGAAAATAGGAATCCATGAGTATTGAAGGAACAGTAGTTAGGGTGCTACTTATATATGGAAATCCACAAAATTTTCTTTGCATCGTTGATGAGCCCCAAAATTGGTAACTTGTTGGGCTCATTTGGCCTAATTATCCTTGTTCAGTCCTTGTTCAAATCCTTCATTTTCCATAGTTTATGCATTATTTTCAGTATGTTTATGTCATTTGTACGAATAAGGGAAGTCACTTTTCCTAGGTGGCTAACACCTGCTTATTTTAGGTTTTTGACACATATTGGAGAAAAATCGAGCAATCATGGGCTATAAGACAGCCAAGCCTGAGGTGAGGATTCATAGGGGGTTTGTCTATGGCATTAAATAACCCTTCCTCGGGATCTTCACCCC
>APFE031222098.1:220005-239297 GCA_000404065.3 Pinus taeda
TCCCACAGCCTCAAAATTCGAGAATATCACACTCCAACTCGGATGAGGGAGGCCTTGGCACGGGTACCTCTCTACAAGAAGTCTATGTAGAACCTCCAGGCCAATTGGATAGGCCTCAAGCTAAGTCCACCCTTTCTTTTAGGATTTTTAGAGGGAGGCACAGAAGAGGAGGAGCATAAGTAGTGGAAAGAAGTGGAAAGGAAGGCCGGATTCCATGACAGTGTGGAGGACACTACTTCAGAAGCCGGGATGTGAGGGTGGCGATTAAAGCAATGAAAGACGAGGAGGTGGACTAGTTGCTCAGAGGATGAGCAACCCTTTTAGCAGGGGGTGATGATGAGCCCCAAAATTGGTAACTTGTTGGGCTCATTTGGCCTAATTATCCTTGTTCATTCCTTGTTCAAATCCTTCATTTTCCATAGTTTATGCATTATTTTCAGTATGTTTATGTCATTTGTACGAATAAGGGAAGTCACTTTTCCTAGGTGGCTAACACGTGCTTATTTCAGGTTTTTGACACATATTGGAGAAAAATCGAGCAATCATGGGCTATAAGACTGCCAAGCCTGAGGTGAGGATTCGTAGGGGGGTTGTCTATGGCATTAAATAACCCTTCCTCGGGATCTTCACCCCCAACTCCGAGCTCCAAAGACCACCAAAACCGAATCTAGAAGGCAGCCAAGCAGGATTTAGAAGGGACTGTCTAACTCACAGTTTGGACAGCCGAGTTCCACAGATTGAGGAGGCCAGCTAGGTCTCTCGTGATGTATAAATGTTGAGGCCTCAGCCTTCGTAAGGGACTTTTGAAACTATTGTGTATTTTTTGCATCTCAATGCTGCTAGTCCTATTTTGTTCTTTTGTAGCCATTTTTGGCATCACTCTTATGATTATTTTTGGATAATGAGAAGCAGTTTGGTTTCCTATCAAATCTGAGTTTTTCATAGGAGCCATAGCTCTCAGGGTTGGGCCCAACCTAAGAGCCTAGGGCCTCCTTTCTATACTGTTACTTTTCCTTTACGTATCATTGTTTCCTTTTATGCATTTGAACGTATTTCTGTTATGTATATTTAGTTATGTTGCTTGAATAGATCATTGTTTATGAATGACATTGCTTCGGGTGCTTTGGTAGGATAATAACAGAAAAAACTCAAAGAAAATGGACAACCACACTCCCGGTTTCACCTCATCCTTATTGGATTAGGGGCTGGAATTGAGGAACCAGTGTTGCCTCAACAAAAACACTAGTTTGCTTGACCATGCAATCCTTAGTGTACTGTTTTCATTAGAAGAGATTAGTCATGGGTTTGGAAATCTGAAATGTTTCTTTGCATAGTTGATGTACAAGGTTTTCTTCCCAAATAAAGCTACTGTTAATTTATGTTGTTGATGATTAGACTAGATTAGCTCAAGATTTGATCATTTTCAAGACTTTGTTGATTTGATCGAAGTACACCGTGCAGGGCATCTCCTCCATTCTCTCATCCACCCAAAGCATCATCTGAGCCACCTGTTCTGTCTCCTAGCTAAGTTTCTTGTCTCCCATCTGTCCTTTTTTCCACGTAACCCTACCTTCTTGCTCATCATTGCCTTAGCCTTCTTCAAGCCAAGTCAGCCTTCTACACCACCTCACCGCTCCATCCACCAGTCCTTAGGCCATTTTAGACCCCTATCCTACCTCTAGATCCATCCATGCACCTTCCCTCACTCATCCATCCCCTAAAAACAGATTTCCAAACATCCTGTAGAAATTCTGAAACATCCTGTAGAAATTCTGAAACATCTTGTAGAACCCCTGCAGACTTCCTGTAGAAGCTCACAAATGAGGCTTCTTGATAGCCAAACTTTGTGAAACTCTCTGGAAGAGTGTTAGGGACTCCTTAGACCCTCGCTGAACCTTTCCAACTTTTTCCAAGCATTTCTCTTCCTTGATCCACCCCTGCACAGTAAAGCACAGTTCAAGCATATGCATGAGAAAATTGCCAACTTAATCAAAAATACAAAAAGATGCTTTCTTAGGAAAAAGGTAGTCTAAAAACATGTATTTTACCTTCATAGAAGTAATGGCATCTCTTTCAGTAGTTTGCACTCTCATCTTTGCATCAGTAGGACTAGCTGGTAGAATTAGGGTTTGCTAGGGTTTGCGCTTTCCTTCAGTTTTTCAATCTCTTTTCGCAAGTAGATTAGCTTCCTTTGAGTTAGCTTTCATCCATCAATTAGAAAGTTTCTTCTAAGAGCTCATAGAAGTTGGCTAAAGCCCCTAGCGGACTTGTGCCAGCTAACCAAATGACAGCTGCGGCAAGAGCTAGTACTTGTGCATACAGCACTGTCGCTTCCAAGTTTGTTACGAATAACCGGGTTGATAAAAGTAAAGAAGGGAGTCCCAGGAGTTGCAGCATTATTGCTGCAATACTGGAGCCCACCAATCATTCCCGTTTTAGTTGTATGAGTGGATCGCGAATCTAGCAGACAGTCAAGAAGGTGTAGGCTCGACAAACCAATTGTGTGGAATCCATAATTGGTGTGCAGACTAGAAGCGTTGGAAGATAAGCTCACACACGCTGTGGACCATTGGCTCGATCGAATTATAGGTGGATTTATCATGAGTTTGCAGTAGATACGACAATCAGTTATAGCGAGGCGGAACGACGCTTCCTCAAAGGACCGCGAGGTAAGTACATTAAATCTTTGAACACTTGGATTAAAATGCTACTGTGTGAAAAGCGGGTTATGCGGGTAAATTGATGTTTGGGGCTATGCAAAGTGGGAGGATCTATAGAAACAGAAGTAGTGAAGAATTAGAGACTAGTCCCTTGATTTCACCCCCATGGGAGAGCGAGGAGGAGCTTGCGAGATTTTCTCTGAGGAGTGCAATCAGTGTGATAAGACAGTGAACATCGTGCATACCAACCCCACCTACACCGCCACCAGTTTCACCATCTTCACCTCCAACTTCACCCACACCACCTCCGTCACCACCACAATTTAATATGGCGAGTGCAATAAAGTTGTCGGTATTCAAAGGAGTAGGGAACAAAGATCTGGACCAACTTTGGTTCGTGGTAAAGGATGTATGGGAAGCACAAGGAATCATGGATGACAATATAAAGAAGGCAATGTTGGTAAGCGCATTGTAGGATCACGCATTGACATGGTACATTAAGCATTCTAATGACCATCCAAATGTGGGGATTGCAGATATCCAAACCGTGCTGAATTGGGAATTTAGCAGGCCAAAATCAGAGACGCAGTCGATTATCGGGTTTAAGGAAATCTCGATGCTTCTAGGCGAGACCCCCTAGGAGCTAGATCAGAGAATAAAAAGTATGATTCGTGAAGCCAACATGACTTTGACAGGTGGACAGCACCGTGTATGGTTTGTGCCATCACTAATGCCGCATCTAAGGACCTCGCTGTCACAGCAGAAGCTATCTACTCAAGTGAAGCCTTGGAAATAGCAATGAGGCTGCAAGAGACCCCAATACAATATCCTAGCCTGGGAGTCCCTGTAAAATTTATGTCTGGAAATGCAGAGTTGAAAACAGGATACAACAACATGCCCAGAGGTGTGCGAGGAGGTGTGGTGTATAAAATTCAAGGGCCAGGGGCATGACAAGGACCATTGTCCAGTCTTCACAAACTACCTAGCAGGAGGAGGACCAATGCCATTGCGACCAGAGGCACAAAAAGGACCAAACGCGGTGCCTGCATTATGGTGCGCGATTAGTCAAATAGGAGGGAAGCACGCTACAAATAACTGTCACCTATTACAAAAGTATACACAGGCGTCCCAGGAGTTGTTCTGTAATTTCTGCAGGTCAGTAGGCCATGATGGATGCACCTATAGAAGTTACGAGTTGATGATGGATCAGACTCCTCCCTACAGAGTTCAGACCAAAATACGAGCCCTCAATCCAAATGTAGGGATGGCGTGCATTGGATTTCAAGGGCGTGGATGGGGTCAAGGTGGAATGGGACCAGGAAGGGGTCACGAACAACTGATTTGTTACAATTTCAGTGGGCTATGGCATTATGCCCATGATTGTACAAATCCAATGAGAGAATCATGTTTATATTTTACCCAATTTTATCATGAGACTGAGGACTACCCCACACTGATGGCGAGGTTGTGTGATAAAGGAATACTCTAGCCTCCCCCGGCTCAAAACTTGAAAATGATGAGCTCTGAGCCACATGAAGAGTACCTGAATGTAAACATCGTGCTCTAAAGCAGTAGTACGATAGGAGATGACAACAACAAGCATCCAGAAGAGAGTGCTTGGGTTCGCAAGGCTTCTACAAAGGAACCAGAGTTTGATTTAGAACAAGCGAAGGAGACATTCATGGAAGCTAAGAAGAACTTCACAGAGGCCTCCACTTCAGGTAGTAAGGATCAACTAGACCTGGAGGTGGATCCTTCAATGCTCACTACCTTTCTGGAGACATGCATGAAACTGCTGCGCGACAGCAAGGTAGTAAAAGGACTACAGGTACTTATCACTAGGTGCGCGTGGTCAGGAGAATCGTACGTGGTCCGAAAACTTAGAAAGCATGCATTGTGCAGAGGTAGAGAAATGAGGTTGACTGCATAGATCGGCGAGTATGAAATGGATCAGGTAATCCTAGATCTCGGATCGGACAAGAATTTACTTCCGAAGCAAACATGGGAAGGCATGGGCAGACCCACAATACAATGGTCTCCTATTCAATTGCGCATGGTGAACCAGCAGAAGATCCTACCCATGGGAAGATTGCAAGGAATAATGGTAGATATTGAAGGCGTGAGCGCGTTGGCGGATTTTGAAGTGACAGAGATTGCCGACGACAGTAATCCCTATCCCGCACTACTAGGAATAGACTGAGCCATCGATATGAATGGAGTCATAAATCTAAAGAATCACAAAATGATTTTTGAGAAAAAGTCACTACGTGTAGCAGTACTGCTAGATCCAGCCGAAGGAGTGTGATACATTGAACCGGTGCACGACGATTATAGTGATGACAATATCAATTGCATCTACAAGATAACCGTGCGAGAACAAGACTGGGTGAACCCAACTGCAGATGGTAGGATTTCGTGGGAGCATGAAAGTTCCTGCACTTTGGATTCAGACGAAGAGGTAGAGCGATGGCAGAATCGGTTGCAGGAAGTAAGAACGCTGAATTGCAACATGATGGTTAGATCATTGTGCTGCATGACAACGGAGGTAAGGGATCTGCCGATGTATGATGGGTTGACCACGGTGGAGGAATTCCTGAACAAATTTGAAAGAGAAGTGCCAGAACAGCAGCGTTTTGATGCTCTGAAATGGTCACTACGCGCTACACCCATAAGGTGGTGGGGTATGCATCAGCAAAGCTTTGACAACTGGCATGACTGTAGAAGAATGATGGTAATACGGTTTGGAAATCCTCAGCTATGGATGAGAGTCGGGCATGATGGACGAAGAAGCCTAGGCGCCAACCTCTCCAGATGGGTATAGGCATCTGGTACGCAACCTGCACGAATGCACACCATCCTCACGTTAGGAAATAGGAATAACAAGCAGGAGTGGGCGAGATGAGGGCACGAACGACGAAGTATGATAATATCAAGTGCAGCGAAGATTATAACGGGGAAGCCTTTGACAAGGTGTGTGATGTGCTAAACATGGTCCACCATGAGAGACGCACTGACTGGGACTTGCGCATACCAGTAGTTCTATGGGCTTATAGGACCATGTGCGAAACCCTGACCGTGAAAATAATTCCAAGGAGGTGGACTGAAGTAAGAACCGTAATCTCTGAGGAGCATGCAAAGATGAATCCCACAGCTGTGACAGTGTGTGAAGCCCAAGACGAGGAATTTACACAGCGATGCAAAGCAGAACACATAAAACTTCAAGAAGCCATTGGGCAAGGGAACCTTAGACTTCGCGAACTTGAAAAGGACTGGGTATGGCTAAGGAAGAAAAGCATTTTGATGGACGCAGAGGTCAAGAGGTTGGAAAAAAAAATAAAGGAAGCATGTCTCATTGATAAACCAAGGATGGCAAGGCAATGTGTAGGTGATCATACTAATGAATTAGAAGACTATCGTCGAGAATTGGTTAGTCTGTTGCCATGGCTAGGACCGAATATCACCAAACGCGGTAACCAGGGGAGCGCACTACAAATATTAGAGCATGCGACACCGATCACCACAATGACAGATGAGGATTTTCCGTGGACTATAGTAGAGGACAAGTTGGAGCCTTGCACAAGTAGTATGACCACCTGACTAGCCGTAGGAAGAACAGTCTTAGCACTCTAGGCAGCTGAAAAGGAGCGCGGGACTATAAACTATTCTGCCTGGAAGCTGCGCGCTCTGATAGATGCGTGCAGGAACAGCCTGTCACAAGGTTCGCACCCGCGCATGGAGAGATGCGTTGTCGCATGGGTGGGCTGGGAAGTGACCATTGGTGTCACTGTTCATAATGGGATGTCCGATTTGAGGCCAAATGGAGTGGACGGCGGGCATTTAAGACAAGAGTTATGGAAAAGATTTGATAAAATCTACCGCCAAGAAAGAATTGATGACCCGAAATTGGGGGGGGATGATCGAATTCAAATTCAAAAAGTTTTATAAAACTCCAAGGGCTAGCCAGTAGACAACACTTGGTCAATTGGGAGTTGAGCGATTGAACAGAGCGTAGAGTGTTGAGAGCCGAGCGAGAGTAGAGACTTTAAGTTTGCAAAAGACCACATACAGTGCAAAAATAATGACGGCCACTAAGGATGGGCTAGGAATTGAGGAAGGCACCGTCGGTAAGGCCGCACAAACCCTAATAGTGGAGGATGTTCCCGAAGGCATTGGGGTGGTACCAAAAATCCCTAAATCACCACAAACACCAAGGCCCAAGAAGGATAAACAGGCATTAGGTCCAGTACACATGTCCCCG
Organism: Pinus taeda; assembly: GCA_000404065.3. Lineage (NCBI taxonomy): Eukaryota > Viridiplantae > Streptophyta > Pinopsida > Pinales > Pinaceae > Pinus > Pinus taeda. Next base: position 226,924 of record APFE031222098.1, read on the forward strand.
AGGAATGCACGACACAGTGAGTTATCAATGGAAGAAAAAGGCAAGGTAGTCACTATTGAAACAGATGAAGAGGAAGAGGACTTGTAGGCTCTGTTTGCCGCAATAGAGGAAGAAGAAGACGTGGAGGAAGACATCCAACCAATGCGCCCCGCAGTGAAATTGCTTGAGTATGTCCCTTTACGGAAAGGGAAAGCAAAAGTACCAAAGGATCTGGATGCAACGAAGAGTGTACTCCAGACCCCGCTCCTCCCCGATGGAATTACCTTTGAGGGTCCGCTTCTAGGACGTGTGCCCACCCTGAAATTTGAATACTGGGCCCTCGTGGACAGCGAGAAGTTGCCACACTTAGAAATGGTGAACCTGATGAAACAGAATACGGAGGCGCCAGCGATAACATTAGAACCTTGAAAATGGCTACACGGTGTGGAAAAGGTCGGGTTGCTTCATCTGCTATGGATACCACATTTCCACCGTGCACCCATCACCATTTTCGTCATCACGCAGCTACTTTGCCAGGTGCATGATGGGTACTTATGGCTAGAGGAGCCTATTCCCATCATGGCCGATCTCATTCATTGAATTTCTCAGCTTCCCTGTAAAGGAAAGGATCCCACGATGATAGTCAGGTATGGAAGCGATTTGGCGCTCACAGAAGCAATGAAGGCCGAGTATAAAATGAAAAGAAAAAGAGGGGTTATGCTATCACCAGCATTAAGGACAAAGGGGTGCGTGTAGCCACCCAACTCCTAGCTGGTAAGATAATGAGAAAATGTCGCACTGATGAGGTATCAGCGCCGGTGGTTGCGTTATCTCAACAATGTGTGGAGGGGGTCCAATTCAACTAGGCCAAGTTCCTCTGCGAGGAGTTTCTGATCAACTGTCATGAGGCCCAAGAGCAGGGTAAGCCCTTCCACTACACGTGGTTTCTCTTATCCATCTTGCTGGTAACAGGGGAACTGCCGGAAGATAGTTAGTTCCCGAGCATTGACCGAGACCTACCTGAGGCCGTGAAGTATGCTTCACTCTAGGCCACCAATGATGCGAAATGGATTCACGAGACCAAGATTTTCTAGCTGCTCATAGAGGCAAGCATCCAAATGTGGATTAATAGGAGGTCGTGCCTATCCCCCATGGTGTACAAAAGTCTACAAAGTTTTGCAGATTTCAAGGCGGACATGTACAATATCTACATCAGAGTGTGGCAAGATCCGACATAGCAGTGCACAAAGCTTCCATTCATAGCCACTGACGACGCAATCTTTACGATGTTAGAGACATGGCCTCCTGAGTGGCACACCCCAGATTTGGCAGAGTTGGAGAAGGAGGCAGCACAGAAGAAAAAGGATGATGCCAAGCTGCGTGTCACACAAATGGCTGAGAAAAGGCAGCAAGAAACAGCACCAGCGAAGGAAAATGCAGAGCATAGAGCGACACAGCAAGCTGCTGAATAGAAGAAACCCGTAGAAGCAGCAGTAGTGTAGGTAGCGGAGGCAGCAAAATCACAAGCAGACGAGGGCCAAGCGATCTCCTCAGGGCAGGAAGTAGAGGAAACAGAAACAAGAGGAGGGAGCGCAGACCCATGAAATGCACCCACATAGCTCAAGTGGCCACACATCACAAAAAGATCGAGTCCAAGGAAGAAGGTCAAGGCCCCGAAGCTAGCCATTGACCCAATCACCTTAACTGAAGGTGATCTCCATGACATCGACGAGATGGTTCACGATGTCACTAGTGAAGCGCTCCAAGAATTCATGACGGAGTAGCAAACTGTGTTGCGGGCCCTAAGGGCACAGCTGCAAGAGTTACAGGTACAGTCCTCGCAGGAGGGCACCTTGTCTACCCACATTGTAGCAAGAACGTCAGCAATAAGACATATGCTCTACGCAAAGATGGCCAATACGATAACCTTGCCAAAGAGAGCTGTGAAATTCAGGTTCTGAGCGAGTAGAAGATTAATATAGAATAGCTTAGCTTGCAGCGTGACGAGTTGGTGTCGTATAATCAACATTTGGTGCACACAGTAGATGATGCTTGTCGGCACGTCCTAGAGTTGGCTATCACAGCAGATCTACCGGTAGAAGTACAGATCCACAGTTTGGCAAGTGGAGTCTGTGACGCGAGAGAAGAGACAACAAGAGTGCAGCTAGAGCTAAATCTCCAGATCGCTGAGCTATGGTTGAAGGCGCGGCCTTCCACTCCCCTGGAAGTCAGAGAAAAATGCACCAACGCTATTGCAGCAAGGATGGAAGAGATTGGAGGTGCAGTCCGCGACTGTACCGGCATGTTGGAGCAAGCACTTGAGGTCCTCACAACTTTGCAGGAGGACCCCAACATCTAGTGCCTAGAGACAAAGGCGTGCGAACTCCAGCAACAATATGATAGCATTAGAGGGACTGCGCAGACAGTAGTCCTTACTGAATGGCTTGCAAGGATGCAGCAGGCCAAGGCTTTAAAAGAGCAAGTGAATGCGGCACGCCACAAATAAGCAATTCTCAAAGCACGTGTCCAACTATGGATTGATGAAGCCTTCAAAATCACAGCGGATATTAAAGGAAAGCTTGCACAGATTCAAGGAATGAATGCACAAATGCAGCGTAGCATGCCAGAAACAGAGGGTTTAGAAGCAAGAATGCAACAGGTTTAGCAGGCAGCATCTCAGTGCGTTGCCAACATTCAGGCCGTTCAGGACCAGCTGGAGGGACTCCGGGCCAAGATCGTCGCGCCGACAAAGTGACTTGAGGACGAGTCATGATGTTTGTGTTAGGGGCTTGTTGGGCATGGAATCCCCCCACAGCATGTTCTGGGGCTCAAATCCCAAGTTTTGAGTAATATTGTTGTAAAAACTCCGCGAATTGCAGGCGCGGAGCGCGAATTGTATGTTAGAGTCATAGGGTTTTCCACCCTAAGTTTGAATGTAGTGTCAGCCTACCCATGGTCTATGGACCATGGGATTATATAAATAGAGCGAGGCTCTAAGTAGTAAAGTTAATTGGAGAGAGACATGGAGAAACAAATGGAGTCTAGAAGATAGTAATCATAGAGTAAAGGTCTAAGTGCTTTGGGTTGTAGTAGTAGGAAGAGGCTCTGTAGCTAAGTGCGTAGTGGCCTAGTAGAGTCCGCAGCTGAGTGCACGGACCCCTGCAGCTAAGTGAACAGGGCGAAATCGAGTCTGTAACCAAGGAAGAAGAATAATAAACAAAAGTTTGATTCCAAATCTTGTGTATTTTTTTTGAGTTATTATATGGCTGATATCTTTTGCAATTATACTATTTTATTTATCGTGCACACTAGTATGAATGGTGAACACTGTTAAATATAACTAAACACATGCAGATAAGCTAAGTGATCAACTAATATCGAGTTAATAAGTAATGGATTGGGTACCAACGTGGATCGAGCCTCGAGTAGGGCTACACGAAGGCAGCATCACAGGCTGCGAGGTACTGATAGGTACACGTAGCAACGTGCGCGCAGGGTCGAACCACGGACCACTGAAAGTCATCAGACATCTCTAGGGTGCAGAAACTTGGCTCTAGCACCCTCCCATACTACTTCGGGTGAGACCTCAATCCGCACTCCATGGACTGTTGCTGAAAGGGCCAATAGTACTGGGATTTGTTTGGCTAAATCACCTCTGAACCTAGGTCAGGCCCCTACAAGCCAACAGCACATCCCAATCATTCCTTTTCACATTACAAACCTTTTTCAACACATTCTCCATAATCTTATTGAACGCTTCCACAGTACCATTGGCTTGGGGATGATAGAGCATACTCTTTTGATGGTAAATCTGGAATTCTTCGAGAATCATGCTAATTGTTTCATTCAGGAAATGTGTACCCCTATCACTCATCAATATCTTAGGGCACCCAAATCGTGTTAAGACGTGTTCAAATAGGAAATTCATGGTTGTAGTAATAGTACAATCCTTCACTGGTTGCGCTTCTACCCACCTCGTCAAGTATTCAGTCGCAGTAATAATATACCGCATGCTAGTCTTTTCCCCAGGGGTTGTATCGGACCCACAAAGTCAATAGCCCATTTGTCAAACACCTGTAGTGAAATCTGAGGATTTAAAGGAAATTCATCTCTTTGTGATGGCTTTCATGTCCTTTGACAAGCATCGCAGGCCTTGCAATATGCCTTAGAATCCTTATGTCGTGTCAGCCACCAGAATCTTGCATGTAGAATCGTCTACGTGGTCATTCTTCCTTCATAGTTTCCTCCCGCCACTCCTCCATGTGCTTTGATTAGGATAGTAGAGCACTCAAACTATGAAACATATCTACACAGTGTTTCATCTGTACCCATCTTATACAAGTGTCCCACTGTCATAGAAAAGTTAGTTGCGTGAAACACTGATTCCTTCTTTTGCTGAGTAGAATACCCTTCCAGAGTTGTTCCAGTAGTTAAAAACTGAATTATATCAACAAAGTGATCATTTTCGACCCTTAGAACAAAGAGTTGTGCATCTGGCAATCCTTATTCCAAATTGGTTGGTTCTTCACCTGCCTCGATTTGGCTTAGTTGATCTGGTCGTGTGTTCAACCGTCTAGACTTAACTTTTACTTCAAAGTTATACTCCTGGAACAGCAAAAACCACCGACAGATCTTCCCCCCAACACAGGCTTGTTGACCAGGTACTTGAGAGCGAAGCAATCTGTGTACATTTTTAAATGTGTGCCCAACAAATAATGTCAAAACTTTTGGAGCTCATAGACCATCGCCAGCCCTTCGCGCTTTTTAGTGGAATAGTTCTTTTCGGCTTTTGACAGCTTCCTACTTGCAAAGGCTATTGGATAATCAATATCACCTTCGTCGGGTTGGGTTAATACCGCACCCAGCACAATACGTGAGGCATCTACATGCACATGGAACTCTTTCTTCCAATTTGGAAATACCAAGATGGGTGCAATCACCATCTTGTCCTTTAACACATCAAGACTCTATTGACACTCCTCATCCCAACAAAAAGTCGCATCCTTCTTTAATAGTTTCTCCATCGGTGCGGTTATCTGGGCATAAGACTTGATAAACTTCCTATAGTAGCTTGTGTGGCCCAGTGTTGTGCGCAGCTACTTAACATTGTTGGGAGCTTCTAAATGCACAATCATTGCTATCTTAGTAGGGTCCACCATCAATCCATGCTTACATACTACATGGCCTAGAAAAAATCAAAAAGGAATACAGAATATACATTTCTTCAAGTTCATCACAATCTAGTATCTACGACATGTATGCAACATAAGGTGCAAACTTACAACATGGTGCTTCAACAATCCAAACGCAATCCATTCATCAAAATATACCTCCAATAATTTGTGAATAAACTCCTTAAATGTCGTGATTACTACCTTAGAGAACATCGTGGGCACATTCTTCAGCCCAAATGGCATTAGTGTATTTTGAAAGAATCGCCACTCTTTCATGAAGGTCATCTTGTTGTGATCCTCCGGTGCAATTTTAATATGATGGTAACCTTAGAACCCATCAGTGAATGGATAAGCTTCTTGTCCTCCACCATTTTCTAAAACTTCATCTATGAATGGCGTTGGAAACGGATCATGCACACATGCATCGTTTAGCTTTCTCAGATCTACGCATATTCTGATTTCACCTTGCTGCTTCTTTTTCTGAACCACCATAGGGCTCACCCAATCAGATTCTTCAACTGGTTCAATAATTTTGGCCTCTAGCATTTTGTCCAATTCTTTGCACACCTTTTCTTTATACTTCAGATTGAGCCGATAAGGTCTCTACTTTATGGGCTTCATGTCAGGTTTCAAAGTGATTTTCATTACGCCCAAATATCCTACAATACCCTTTAGATCTAAGAACTTCGTTGGGAATAGATCCTGGTATTCACACAGTAGTTTGAGGACCTTATCGACTATATCTTCATCCCAATAGTCTCCTATCTTCATGAACTTAGGCTCTGCATTAGATCCAATATTTACTTGTCGGGTTTTTAGCGGCTCTGTTACATCAAGGTTCTCTATCTTAGGTCCTTCAACCTCGCGATGACCTTCAGTTTCTAGAATGTTGATTTTTCTTGGATCGTCCTCTTCTTCTTCAGCAGACACATTGTATCATTCCAGAGCGTGGTGCATCTGTGTACTCCAGTCTGGTTGCACCCATTCTACCGGTTCTTCAGGTGTTCTAAAGATAGCAGCCTTAAATTCTTGTAGTGCTTCATCAATGCATTCAAATCCATCCTCAAAGCTAAAAGTTAAGCTTGTATTCCCCTAGGTAACGAAGTTTTCCTTAAGCATACCCCAACATTGGGCAGGCGTAGCACGTAGTGCCAATTCAAGTGCCTGGAATTGATGTTCCTCAGTGTAGGAATTTAAAGGGTATGTTCCTGAGATAGAACACCAATGGACACCACCCATAAATAGATCACAAATCAATACACCAGTATTATGACATGGTTAAAACCCTCAAAGAGGCAAACAGCCCATGGCATGAGCCAACATGGCCACTTCATGCAATTTATTAATAAAAGAAAGAAAATTTACATAAGCTTCTCTCATGAACAGTCACCTTACAAATGACCCTCCATGCTCTTTAAATAGAGATCATGGACCAATTAGGCGTTAATCCGTGGATCAAGTGTCGATAATACCAAGGAGAGAATGAACCGACAGATCACTTCATGTCTAAAACATATCATGGCCGTCAAATTGTAAGTTACAAAATTACATGGTAAAGAAACACAATTTACCTAACTCTACACTAGACCAAGTTATACATAACTATTTCCTATGTGTCAGAATATCCTAACATTCCCCTTAAGAACAACATGGGATAGGATTGAAGGATGTACAAATATGACACAATATGAGAAGAAAGGAGGCATTAGAGGCTATCCCCCCTTAGTGACAACTTCCTGAACTCCAATCATAAATCGAAGTTCAGTAAACTTCACCTCTGTGAGAGCCTTCGTAAAGACGTCTGCAACTTGATCATCAGTTGTGTTGGAAGTAATGCTTCCATGACTTCCAAGTTGTCCTGAGTTGTATTGTGTGAGTTCCTAGGTTAATAGGTGTGCTAGCTATTTTTAGTAATCCAGATCCACCATTCTTGGATCTAGAAAGATCATGTATTCCTATATATGTAATGTCCGTGAGATCAATAAGATAGTGTGAGTTTTGTGTTGTGTGAACAATCTTTCTCTCGCTCTCTCTATTTTTCTAACATGGTATCAGAGGAGGTACTAGCTTGACTCCTTCACGGGAGGGCCAGGAATATGGGGAACCTTGAGCGGCCTTGCTTCTGCACATAGATTAGTTTAGTGTGGGAATTTTCTTTTTGGTGATTATGTGTGTAGATTTATAGATATGTTTGTTCTTTGTAGTTGCTTCCAGCATTGTCAGATCCTGCCTACATCAAATTCTCTGGTGGCTCTTTGAAATATCCTCTAGTGTGACTACCTCCAATACTGTTTGAATGTATGCTTGTTCTTTTCAAAACAAATGGATGCTTTTTCCTATGGACCGGATCCATATTAACAAATTACAGCTATGCCATTCTATGGGAAAAATGTCTCCAATTTGACTGTATTCTACAAATGTGTGAAAGCCTATGTTGGCATTTAATGGAGAGAGACTCGCCAGTGATATATGTCAAAAGTGGTTAAAGATTTTGCCCACAAGTTTCTCAATTTATTTTCTTCAAGCAGAGTCGCAGGTCTCCCTCAAACGTAGTTGTCCATTATTTCTGAGGGTTGAAGTCTCATTCAGAGGAATATGCGCTGTGAGCCACTTGCAAACTTAATTATTTTAGAAGTTTATTTTTATGAAGGTCACGTGAAAAAAAAACAAGCAAACAAACTTTTTTTAAAGTCAAGCCATTTATTTGAATGGTTTGATTCATTCATTTAATTAGATGTGAATTCTTATCATGTGTTTCACTATTCACACATATACAGGGTTCATTATGACTATCTTATCAGCCACGTGGTAGGTATATCTTTAAAGTTTCGGACAGCAAAGTTTGTTGAGAAAATAGTGTGTGAAGTTGTGGTGGTTTTAGAGTGTTGGTTGTAAAATTATTTTGTTGTGTAATAAAAAAAGGAAAAAGGGAAGAAAAAGAAATGCAGAACCACAAAGAACAGACCAATTATTCAATGACTAATGTGACCCATCATGCTCTGGGAGCATTGGTCACAGGTATTTCTTAATAAGGTCAAACTGGTGTGACCTGCCATGCTCCGGGAGCGTCAGTACAGGTTATTTTATAAGGTCAAATTGTAGAATTGTCTGTTGAATACATTATGTATCCAGAACTGTATCCAAAATGTTATCCTAGATAACTGATGAACGTTGTGGAGGGCCGTGGATTTAACATATGGTGGCAGTTCCATAGGATGGTTCAGTATCGAGACTGACCCGTTACGCTCTAGGAGGTTGAGAAGCATCAATTCTGCAAAGTTCATCAACGATGGTAAGAGGCGGTTACGTTTTAAATGGATATCAAGTGACAGATCGAATATGTGGTGGTGAAAGAGCATTGTTTGCGAGATTCCAAAGTGGATGTGGGTGTTGATGATGACCATATCAAACAAATTTGATAAAGATTTATTTATTGTTATAATGTGGGTTTTTTATATTTTCTACATGTAAGCATTAAGGGAGGGTGTTGGAAGTAATGATTCCATGACTTCCAAGTTGTCCTGAGTTGTATTGTGTGAGTTCCTAGGTTAATAGGTGTACTAGATATTTTTAGTAATCCAGATCCACCATTCTTGGATCTAGAAAGATCATGTATTCCTATATATGTAATGTCTGTGAGATCAATAAGATAGTGTATGTTTTGTGTTGTGTGAACAATCTTTCTATCACTCTCTCTAGTTTTCTAACATGGTGTCAAAGGAGGTACTGGCATGACTCCTTCACGGGAGGGCAAGGTAGATGGAGAACCTTGAGTGGCCTTGCTTCTGCACGTAGATTACTTTAGTGTGGGAATTTTCTTTTTGGTGATTATGTGTGTAGATTTATAGATTTGTTTGTTCTTAGTAGTTTCTTCCAGCATTGTCAGATCCTACCTACTTCAAATTCTCTATTGGTTCTTCGAAATATCCTCCAGCATGACTACTTCCAATACTGTTTGGATGTATGCTCGTTCTTTTCAAAACAAATGGATGCTTTTTCCGATGGACCGGATCCATATTAACAAATTACAGCTATGCCATTCTACAGGAAAAACATCTCCAATTTGACTGTATTCTACAGATGTGTGAAAGCCTGCATTGGAATTTGATGGAGAGAGACTCGCCAGTGATATATGTCAAAAGTGGTTAAAGATTTTTCCAGCAAATTTCTCAGTTTGTTTTCTTCAAGCAGAGTCGCAGGTCTCCCTCAAACCGTAGTTGTCCATTATTTCTGAGGGTCGAAGTCTTGTTCAGAGGAATATGCATCGTGAGCCACTTGCAGACTTAATTATTTTAGAATTTTATTTTTATGAAGGTCACGTAAAAAAATAAAATAAATAAATAAATAAAAATAGATAAATTAAAGTCAAGCCATTTATTCGAATGGTTTGATTCATTCATTTCATTAGACGTGAATTCTTATCATGTGTTTCAATATTCGCACATATAGAGGGTTCAATATGACTATCTTATCAGCCACGTGATAGGTATATCTTTAATGGTTCGGACAGCAAAGTTTGTTGAGAAAATAGTGTGTGAAGTTGTGGTGGTTTTAGAGTGTTGTTGTAAAATTATTTTGTTGTGTAATAAAAAAAGGAAAAAAAGGAAGAAAAATAAATACATAACCACAAAGAACAGACCAATTATTCAACGACTATTGTGACCCATCGTGCTTTGAGAGCATTGGTCACAGGTAGTTCTTAATAAGGTCAAGCTGGTGTGACCCATCATGCTCCGAGAGCGTTAGTACAGGTTATTTTATAAGGTCAAATTGTAGAATTGTCTGTTGAATACATTCTGTATCCAAAATGCTATCCTAGATAACTGATGAAGGTTGTGGAGGGTTGTGTATTTAACAAATGGTGGCAATTCCATAGGAAGGTTTAGTATTGAGACTGACCGGTTGTGCTCCAGGAGGTTGAGAAGCGTCAATTCTAAAAAGTTCATCAACGATGGTCAGAGGCGCTTACGTTTTAAATAGAGATCAAGTGACAGCTCGAATATGTGGTGGTGAAAGACTGTTTTTTGCAAGATTCCAGAGTGGATGTGGGTGTTGATGATGACCATATCAGACAAATTTGATAAAGATTTATTTATTGTTATAATGTGGGTTTTTTATATTTTCTACATGTAAGCATTAAGGGAGGGTGTTGGAAGTAATGCTTCCATGACTTCCAAGTTGTCCTGAGTTGTATTGTTTGAGTTCCTAGGTTAATAGGTGTACTAGCTATTTTTAGTAATCCATATCCACCATTCTTGGATCTAGAAAGATCATGTATTCCTATATATGTAGTGTTCATGACATCAATAAGATAGTGTGTGTTTTTTTGTGTGTGAATAATCTTTCTCTCACTCTCTCTATTTTTCTAACAGGTTGAACAATATTTCACTTCAAGAACATGGTCATGAATGAGCTTTCTGATAAAGTGTATGTGTAGCTCAATGTGTTTGTTGTGCTGATGTTGGACTGGATCTTTTCATAGTTGAATGGCACTTTAATTATCATACCAAAGTGTAGTCAGATGCTACTACTGAAATCCAAACTCTGACAGGATCTACGAAGCCATAGGGATTCCTTACTAGCTTCTACGGTGCCACGATACTTTGCTTCTGCTAAAGAAAGAGAAATGGAACTTTGTTTCTTGCAATCCCATGTAATAGGTATAGAACCAAGAGTGAAGACATAACCTGCAGTAGACTTATGATCATCAGGGTCACTAGCCCAATCAGAATCAGTGAAACCAACTAATAGAGGAGATGCATTTGCACTATAACAAATCCCAAACCGAACTGTACCTTGAACATAACGAAGTATTATTTTAGCTACTTTCCAATGAATTTCGTGTGGGCTTTGCATAAACCAATAAATAAGGCCAACAACAAAGGGAAGGTCAAGACAGGTATGGGTCAAATACAAAAGTTTTCCTACAAGCTCACAGTATAAGGTAGCATCAACTTCAGGGGAAGTACGAGTGATTGAAAGTTTAGCTCCAAACTAAAAGGGAGAAGGGGTTGGCTTACAGTATTCCATGTGAAAATGGCGTAGAAGATCACAAGCATACTTGGACTAGGAAAGGGAAATACCTTCCTTGGATTGCAAGACTTGAAGACCAATGCAAGTGTCCTAAGTCTGTTATTTCAAACTGCTTTTTAAGGCTAGACTTCACATGGTTTATAAGGTTGATATCACTACTAGTAAGGATAAGATCATCAACATAAAGAACAAGAATGATAAGAGGCTTACCTATTTTCTTGGTGTAGACAGTATTGTCTTAATGACACCTAGAAAATCCAGTATCTAAAAGAAAGCTATCATTTTGGCATATCAAGCCCAAGGGGCTTGCTTGAGACCATAAAGGGATGTCTTAAGCCAACATACAAGGCTGGAGTTTATTTGTATAAAGCCATGAGGTTGTTCCATATAGACTTCTTCATGCAAATCCCCATGCAAGAAGGCATATTTAACATCCATCTAATGGACTTCCCAATTGAAAGAGGAAACAAGGGAAAGAACAAGGCAGATAGAGTTCATTTGGAAACATGGGAGAAGGTTTCAGTATAGTCAATGCCTTTAACTTGTGAAAATCCCTTAGGAACAAGACGAGTTTTATGTTTATCAACTTTTCCATTTGGCCCAAACTTGGTTCTATAAAACCATTTACATCTAAAAAGTTTTCTTCCCTTTGGAAGAGGAACAATATCCCATGTATCATTTTCCAATAATGAACGATATTCTTCATTCATAGTTGTGTCCCAATCTGGATGGCCTGAAGCTTCTACAAAGGTGTCAAGATCATAATTCGTTGAAGCTTGAGCCAGTAAAGAAGAGTCTTTATCGAACTGAGAACGTGTACGTCGGTGATCTGTAGGATCACCTGGAAGAGAACTTGCTACATCCCGAGTAGCACGGACCCATTTTGGAAGCTGAGGAGCTAAAGGAGGAGCTTGAGAAGGTTGGGGAGGATTTTCATCCTCGTTGTCATCATCTGAAGAAGAAATATTTTCAGAAGTGGAAGGGATAGAGAGAGGTGGCACATCCGCCAAACTATGCTCGTAGGCCGATATATTTTCATAAAAAATTACATCTCTTCTAATGATAACATTTTTTGATTTAGGTTAAAGAAGTCTATATCCTTTGACATCCTCAGAATATCCAACAAAAATACATTTTTCACTCTTAGGTTCTAAGGCTTTATGTTTCTCATCGGGAATATGGGCCCAT
>APFE031222098.1:239544-279603 GCA_000404065.3 Pinus taeda
GAACAAACACCATCTCTGCAAGATACCATTGGAAGACTTGTCACCATATTTTCTTTACATAGATTCTGAAGGGAGCGATAGTTTAAGTGACCAAATCGCTCATGCCAAAGTTTCTCACTTCATCATTATGAGCAACAAATACCGAGGGAAGATTTGATGACCCAAAGTTGTGAAACTTATACAACCTTGTAGAATCATCAGAAATGCCAGTAGCTAAAATCTATCTAGGATCCTTTAGGTCCTTAATTACAACATCGTGAGGTGAAAATTCAACGATTTTACCTTCACCTGAATGAGTTATCTGATATACAGATAGAAGGTTGCAGGATAAGGTTGGAACACATAATACATCATTAAATTGACCATTGTCTATATGAACAGTTCCAGTCCCTACAACACTAAGAGATCTATCATCACCAACATATATATTTTTGGTGTTACAATCATTTAAAGAAGAAAACATGGCTTTGTTTTTGGCCATGTGATAAGAAGCTCCAGAATCAATGAGCCAACTCATGAGAATGAGAGGAAGAAGATACATTTAGTGCATAGCCAGACCGAGATGCTTGACAACCACATGCAGAAAGTGCCATTCCTGAAGATGAAGTTGAAGTTTAAGAGTGCTCCAAATGGATGTTATGCTTCTTCATTGCTGCTTCCAAGGCTTCCATCTTCTTAAAACATTTGGATTATAAGTGGTCATCTCGATTACAAATGTTGTAGTGTCTATCGGTCTTCCTCCCTTTGTTTTTATTTGCCTTATCATTTTTTTGAATTGATTCTTCATTTTGAGACTAAAAGTGCTTAGGACCCTTGGTTGGTTTAGGACCATTCTTTTTAGGATGATGCTTCTTAGGATTCTTTGAACTTAGTTGTTGATGGGCGGATAAGGCTTTCTTAGAAGAGTTTCCAAGATTAAGAAGACCAAGATGTAAGAGTTTTTCTTGTTCTATTATTAAAGAATCACAAAAGGCATCAAAAGAAGGGGACTTGTAGGCCTGTCCTTGAGAAATAAAGGCTTCTCTAGTAGAATGGAAGGTGGAAACAAACACAGAGTAGGCTGGTCCTAACTTAGTAAGAATGGAATAGATAAGGCTGCCATATTATTTCTTAACCTTAACACCTTCATAAACAAGTCTAAGGGTTTTGAACTTGGAAAAAAAATCTTCAATGGAAGAAAAATTATTGAGGTCCAACGGTAAAGCAACTCATTTCGACGTTGATGGGCTCTAATTTCATTTTTAATTCCAAAAACTTTATTGAGTTGTTTCATTGCTTCATCAGGGGTATCAAGTTCTGTGATATGGAATCTATGGTCTAGAGAAATAGACATCCCTATCAACCCATGTGCTTGATCTTGTTTATTTTCCCAGTTGACTGCCTTGTCTCCAACTTTAGGTTTAGAGTCTTGGCCTCAAGCTATTCTATAAAGACCTTTACTTCTAAGTAAATCCTCCATGTAAGACACCCATTGGAAGTAGTTGGTGCTATCAAGAATAACTTGGCATGGAATTTATATTTTAACATAAAATGAAGTTGTAAATGCTGAAACTAAGTGTTCCAATGGAAATATCTCGAAAAATTAGGCCGATTCAAAAAAAACAGCTCTGAAAAACAGCTTCTGGATGAAGAAGTTATGGCTTTTTGAAGAAAATTTGTTGAAGATACCGACAAAGTATGTGAATGTGCGGAAGTAAATGATAATATTATATTTAAAAAAAAACCTCCTCTTTCCAAACTTAATCTAATTAGCTCACTTTTTAAAAAAAATTGTGTGACCCACTTTTATAAATAAGTGAAAGTCACTTTTACAACGGTACTTTATGAGCTACCCAATAAATTGTAATCTTAAATAAAAGATAAAGAGACTTTAGAATTATAAGTGACTCACTTTTATAGTGGGAGAGAACACTTTTACATAAAGTAACTTTAAAACATAAGCTACATGTGCGTTTTGAAAAAGTAACTCAACAAAAAGAAAGACTTGAACCCAATACCCTATTCTCATAAAGTAACTTTGGACCAAGTGAGCTAGTTTAAAAGGCTAGTAATTTTTGGAAAAGAGGAAGGGTGGTTTCTTTTTTTTAGTCACTAAAGCTTTGGAGTGCGTGACTACTTGAAAAAATCATTTTTTATTAAAAAAAAAACACATACACACAACCCAACACAGACATGCAAAAAAAACCAAACCTTATGGCTTGAAGTTACCTTTCGCCAGAAACTAAATATTTTACTCAATGTTTCTGATTTTCTGAGATCACACTAAGGCAGGGCGGAAAAGAGCATACGCATGAGAAAAATCCTTCCTTTATGTTTCTGATTTTCCCAAATCACACGGATTTGTGGGGCAAAGAGCATACACATAAATGAAAGGTATAGGTCTGGTAATAAAAAACAGATAGCTAAATAAACCGAAATAAACAGAGAGATAAATAACTAAACTGCAAATAAAGATTGTATACCTCCAGATCTTAAAAATGACGTACCTACGGCTACCGAAAACCTTTTCACGTGAAACGAAAGGTGTTCCTCACTGGAACAAATGCTCCTAACAAAACAGAGCAGTTCTCTAAGCCCAAAAACAGTCAGAAACAGTAAATCTAGGAAACGACAGTCAGATGCAATTGTACCGGCTTCGGATTTGGATCACCAATGGATGCGGCCCTCAAATAGCTCGAATACCATTAGGAATTTACAGGGTAAGTTCCTCAGATAGAACACCAAAGGAAACCGCTCACAAATAGATCACAGATCAATACACCAATATTCTTGACGTGGTTAAAACCCTCAAAGAGGGAAATAGTCCACGGCCTAAGCCAACTTGGCCACTTCAGGAAAATTATTAATAAAAGAAAGAAAATTTACATAATATTCTCTCATTAACAGTCACCTTACAAATGACCCTCCATGCTCCTTATATAGAGATCATGGACCAATCGGGTGTTAAGCCACGAATCAAGTGTCAGTAATACCGAGGAGAGATTGAACTGTTCGGATCACTTCATGTCTAGAACATATTGTGACCGTCGGATTATAAGTTACAAAAGTACATAGTAAAGAAACACACTTTACCTAACTCTACATTAGACCAAGTTATACTTAACTATTTCCTATGTGTCGAAATATCCTAACATCCCCCCTTAAGAAAAAATTGGGATAGGATTGAAGGATGTACAAATATGACACAATAGGATAAGGAAGGAGGAATTAGAGCCTCTGCCCCCTTAGTGACAACTTCCTGAACTCCAACCATAAATCGAAGTTTAGTAAACTTTGCCTCTGTAAGAGCATTTGCAAATATGTCTACAACTTGGTCGTTGGTTGAACAATATTTCACTTCAAGAACATGGTCACGAATGAGCTTTCTAATGAAGTGCATGTGTAGTTCAATGTGTTTGTTTTGTTGATGTTGGACAAGATCTTTGCATAGTTGAATGGCACTTTGATTATTGCACCAAAGTGTAATCAAATGCTGTTGTTGAAAGCCAAACTCTGACAAGATCTGTCGAAGCCAGACGGATTCCTTACTAGCTTCTATGGCACCATGATACTCCACTTCTACTGAAGAAAGAGAAATGGAACTTTGTTTCTTGCAAGCCCATGTAATATGTCCAAAACCAAGAGTGAATACATAACTTGCAGTAGACTTCTGATCATCAGGGTCACCAGCCCAATCGTAACCAGTGAAACCAACCAATAGAGGAGATGCTTCTGCACTGTAATGAATCTCAAACTAAATTATACCTCGAATATAATCAAGTATCCTTAAGCTCAATGTTCAAGGCCTGCTGAGTATCTGCCAACGTCGTGACTGGGTGATCTTGACAGTACTTGATATACCAAGTCAGCACTCTATCCTACAGTGTTGTGACTAGTTGTGCTTTCTTTAGATTATCATGAGTGATTTGTTGCACTGTCCACACAACATTAGCAACAAACCAAAATTTCTCGGGGTCTTTTCTCCCTACCCCTTTAAAGATCAGCATCTTCATCGCATTGGCCATGTTGAATGGTGGAGGTGGAGATGGAGGTGGAGGTTAAGGTGTAGGCCTATGCGATGGAGGTGGAGGTGAAGGTGTAGTCATATGTGATGGAGGTGGAGGTGGAGTGGATGGATGACGTATCCGTTGGACCTTGACTTACCAACTATAGTACACTTCGTGGTGTATTCAGAATAGCTCCTTCGTCGTTGCTTGAAGAGGATCCCAATAGTGGACTATATTAAGATCTTGATTCTTTGTTCCTTCTGAAGGGTTTTCCGCTTTGCATAATTTCGAACATCAAGGTAATGGCATCACCCATTTCTCACACAATACCATCTTAATCCAAGTTTTTATAGATTTTAAGTACTTACCTCACGGTCCCTTGAAGAGATTGCACACTGCTTCGTTATAACTAATGGACATATCAATCGTAAGCTCAGTGACGAATCCCCCTATGATACAATCAATCCAGTGATCAACAGACCACGCGATATTATTTCTGAGGCTTCCAAGGGCCTCACCAGCGATGGATTCCACACAATGGGGCCATCAAGTCTCCACGTACCCTGATTGTCTGCCAATCTAGACAACCACTCATGCAATTCACAAGGGAAGAAAAAAAATCAGTTTCGCCTGATTATAGGTATCTATTCAACCATTGTTCTTTAGACAGCCACAGGTTTCTATCCTCCTGAGCTGCGAATGTGTGTTCCTTTCGATTGAGCCACTTCTCAATTTCCTTCTTAGTAGGGAACCACTTATTCGACATCACACATTCCTCGGGTTGATCCTGGTCCTGGCAACGAGACCACTTATTCGACATCACACATTCCTCAGGTTGATCCTGGTCCCAACAATAGAACCATTTGTTGGCTTAAGGGAGCCTGACCCAGGTTCGAAATTATTTGCGGCAACCAACAAAACCCTAACTATTGGCCCTTTTGGCAACAACCTGCTTAGTGCAAGCTACAGTCTCACCCAAAGCAGTATTGGGGGATGCTAGAACCAAGTTTTTGCATCCAGAGCCCTGTGTGATGGTTTCCTAAGGTTCTTAGGGTTTAGATCCACCTTTGTGCAAATCTATTCCTTTCGATTGTTAGCTACTGCAACTCTATCTAAATGACCTTCTGATCCTCATGAAGGTACTTATTTGTACTTATCATGCAAAAAGATTACAGATCTACCAATTCTACACAATAAATGTGTATTCTGAAGCCCTTCTATCCTAGATCTATCATCGTGCAGATCTACCCTTTCCAAACAACTAATCTACAGCAGATCTATCTAACGACTTCCCGATCTCTTCAAAGGTCTTAAATTATTATTAACATGCATAAAAGATATAGATCCACTACTTTCGTGTAATAAACAAGCATTAATTCACATAAGTCATAACAGATCATGGAGATATAAAAACTTAACTGAAACAATAACAAGGCACAGATGCACAAATTCGACTCAAAATAGTTTTTATTATGAATAAGCGTTTAATTACATACTTTCCGTCCCTATGAACTAAACTACAGGGGCCAGTGCACTCTCCTTGTGGACTTACCAACGTCTCCAAACACTCAGCTGCAGGAGCCTTCCCCTTTCACCTAAGTACAAGAAACATACTTTTCTTGTCTTAGCGCCTTTCCCTTTACAATGATTCTTTACAAAATGTTATCTTCGTAGACTCGCTATGACTCAACTATATATAGCCTTTTCATTATAATACCATGGTCCACAAACCATGGGCAGGTCTCAAAACCATCCTATCACCTACCCATACAAGGGACTAATGCCCCTTTAACTCTTACTTAGCTTCGTGCTCTGCTTCCACATTTTGCAGAGACTTTACATTCTTTAAAAAAAAATACTACAAAATTTTACTTAACTGAAAAAAATTCGCCCTAGGGACCCCATCCCAACAGGTTTATTATGGCTAGGGGAAATTGGCAAAGGAAATGGCAAAGACATTGAAAGGAAAAGAGGCATTAATTGGCATTTTATTTATTAAAATAAAGGAAAATAGGAGAAAAGGAAGGTTAAAGGTGACAAGTTGCATGTGAGGAGGAAATTGAAGGGAAAATGAAGAAATTGGGGGCCTTAATAATCAAAAGGCTTCTGGGGATTATTTCATAGAATTTTGTCAGTTTTAGTTTGGAACTCTCTCTCTATTCTTTCTCTCCCATACTCTTGCACACTTAGAGAAATATGATAGCATTGTTGGAGCATTGTTGGAGCATTCTTGGAGCACTCTAGTTTTCATTGGATTGGGAAAAGAAGACAAAGGAAAGTGGGAAAGCGCAAAGGAATAGTGGGATCAATTGCTACAACAGTATTGCCTTGAAGGTATCGAGTTGTGTATTATTTCCTTGCTATTTTTGACATGCATAACATATGCAAGTGGTTATTTAGTCATGATTTTTCATTGGCATGGAGGATTTCCTGGATTGACAATGGTTTTTCCTAGCCTTTCCATTTCCTAGATAGCCATGGTGTTGTGGGTTTTACCTTTTTTTTTTGTTTGGTTCTCATGTTCCTTATGGATGTGGGTTGAGTTATTAGTTGTTGGAGCCTTAGGTGGACAAACACTCTAGAATCCCTGTGACATCTTGGGTTGAGTTACTAGTACTAGAAGCCTTGGTTGGGAAAATGCTCTAGAGCCCTTGGTGGGTTGAGTTACTAGTCCTAGAAGCCTTGGTTTGACAAACGCTTTGGAGTCTAGTGGTAACTGTGGGTTGAGTTACTAGTCATGGAGCTACATTGGAACAAACAACTCAGATAAAGATTGATCTGGTGATGTTAGTGATGTCTGACTGTGAGGTGGAATCACTAGTTGAGGGTTGACGTGGTTTTGCCTCTGGAAGCCTTGGTTTTGTTTTCTTGGTTTATTCCATGAGTTCCCACATTCATGCTTGGAAAATGGCCTGGGGGTGATTGGCTAAAATAAAGATTTGGTTCGGCCTAATATATGGTCAGGTGGTACGTGGAAGTCCCTGACTTGGTTGGATTTGCATATGTTAATAATAGCTCTTTTCCTCTTGTATTCTATTTGTAAATTTACTTGTTATTATTTGTCTATGATGGTTATTCTATTATTGTTATATATCTAGTTATATGTTAATTACAAGTATGGTTTTATGACAATATTGAGTTATGGCTCTCATCATGTTTTGGTTAGTAGATGAAATTTTAATGCATGAATGACCTAATAGATGATAATGTAACTAATGTGAGAGGGCATCTGGCCTTCTTAATGAATCTCATATAAGTATGAGGTCCCTATGTTCAATTGTGTTTTTATTACATGTACATTACATGTTCATGATGTATTTGATGGAATTCCTGTCATGGTTAGGATGCATCAGGTCAGGTTCTTGTTCAAGTTTTGCATTAGAGGCCTTATCTTCTTATTATTTCTTATTTCTTAGAATTTCATCAAGTTCTGGGCAGAGACCTGAGTCCTAGCCCTAAAAAAGTGGCTCATATTTCAGGGTCGATGGCATGGAACTGCCTGAAAAAGACTACAGTTATATGGAGGCCTTGTTGTGGGAGTGATTAGAGGGTTACAAACACTTGGAGGGCTTATCATGGGAGTGAATTGGGGTCTAAGTCATTTAAAAATCAATTTAACTCAGGGATTGGGCACCTGGAGTGGTTGGTTAGCCTCTGGGGGTCCTGTAGCTCCTGAGGAAGGTCATTTTGGTTTTGGTTTGTTGATTCCACTTCCTTAACTATACTTGGGGAGTTTAATCAATCATAGTAACTTCGTCAAATATTTACCCCAGTGGAATGGTTAGCTTGGGTAAGTATGGGAGGAGGGTGTTACAGTATTAGCACTTTTATGTAGGAATGGTGTTATTCCTGGTTTCCCTTAATGAGATGTAATTTTGAATGTTCTCATGGTTTGATTATTGATACCACTCTGGGTTATAGAAATAATTTATAATGTGTGGATCTTATTGTTGGTGTTATCACAAAAATCCACCCCTGATAGGCTGCTGATCAGGAAGACTTTGAGTAACTATTTCAAACCAAACTTTTGGCTGAGGCTTAGCCTCCTCAACCTGAGAGGGCTCTCTCACTAGATTAAAGATTTTACTTTGAAGATTAGATGGCTAACTCTATGGAAAATTCGAACAACAATGTATAAATGGTTGAAATATCAATCAACAAGCTTCCATTGGGCTATGGAGTCAAAATGTGTTTCAGTGCAACAACAAGATCAATTTCACATGGAAGTCAGGGCATAGAGGGTTTTAACATAGAAGCAAAACAGAGATATTATGTAAGGAACACAGCCTACAAACACATGAAGGAAGTTAGAGCATCATCAAATTAATTCTAAGTAACATGTGTCTATACCACTACAAGTAAGTATATGAAGGAAGCCATGAGGAAAATCAAACATTGAAACCCTTTCTGAATCCTGAGTAGTGAAAGCAACTCTTTGTATGTGCTTCTTTTTTTGAAAATTGCCAACCCCAAGTGCATTACATCTCTTGTGATATATAGAGTTCATTACAAGCTTGGATTCCTTCCTCCATCATGAGGGGAATTCGAATTTTCCATCAGTGACACCTATTCTAACCATAAAACAAACCTTAAATGCATTTGACAGCTAACTAGCAGTCCTAGAGACCTAATACAACTAGGAGTGTAACTCCTTATTATGACTAAACCACCTCAACTAAACATTAAATGCATTATTTGACAACTACAACCTCATGAAGTCGAATTTGATGAAGCCTCCCACGTTGTCACTTGATCGCTGAAGACAAACCCTAGAAATTAGGGAACATGTTTCCCTGTTTTTAGGTTTAGGATCCTTGAACGTTGGCACGTGGGACAGAGCCTTTATCTCCTCATCCATGACACATTTTTTGAAACTGAAGGAGGTTTTTGTATTCCATAATATCTAGAACAAAAACCTATATTTTTTTTTTAAAACACTTCTCCAGCTGTCCAGAATATGTCCTTGAAAAACACATGTCAAACAGGAAAAATATGTTCCCTGAAATTTGGGTTTCAAAGAAAGCTTATTATCTCCCAACTGAAAACACTTATGAAGAAAGTGAGATAGGTTATTGTATCTGGAGAGTTGATGAAGAGAAACCTCCTTCATAATTCCAAAATAATTTTTCCTATGACCATAAACGGATCTTGAAAAGACTACTAAAACCAGAAGACAAAGCTTAACTTTCAACAGTTTCGTAGCGCAAGTTTAACCATAAATTCCTCCCACCGCAGAATGAATTTGAAGAAACCGAAAGAGGGTTTTGTAGTTTGGTATGTTAGAAATAAAAGCCTCTTTCAGTTTTCAAAATTGAGTTCTCAGCTGCTCAGGACCCCTTCTGGAAGTTGACTAGTAAACGCAGAAAGCAGAGTTTTTTATGCTGAAACAAGCTTTTTCAGGGGTTTCGTAGCGCGCTACGAAAACTCCTAGTTCAGTGATTTCGTAGGGCAAAACTGGTTTCTTACACTGTCTGCGCTATGAAAACGTGGATTCGTAGCAAGTTTCAAAAATTTTCCAAAATGGCTAAACACATGACTTTCAAAACATGATATGAGATCCATAAAGTGTAAAACAAGGTTGTTGAGCTTTATTTGATGATGGAAATGAGACTCTAACCCTATGACTTAGACTCTAAAAACCATAAAAGCAACTTAACCACCATCTAGCATTATGACTTAGGAATAAATGTAAAATGTAAACCTTGACACAAGCTTGACACATGGAAATAATGTGTGATGTGGGACCAGGGATGGGCAAGAATGGAGTGTTGACCCTATTTGACCATACCAACAAGACTCTTTTCTAGATCTTAGACACTAAAGCAACCATGGAAAGACTAGACCAAGACTAACACCAACCCTTTGGAATAGAACTGATGCTCCGAATTTAGAAATCATTTCTTAAGTGATAACAGTTGGCATGGCCAAGGATTATTTTTTGTTTTACATTTGTTGACTTCTTTTATGTTACATTGTAAGTTTTATCATTGGGTTGATGGTGTCATATTATGCCCAGTTTGGGGAATGGTATATTGTTGTTGTAATTAATATGGATGGAAGTGTTAACCATTGTTTAGCTTGTCTAGTTCCTAGTAAAGGGCATGTTTATGAGATTTATTTGACAGGGATTATGTCCATAGCGATGTTTGAGTGTTGGTATGGAAACTAGGGATTCATTGTTGTAGGGTGTAGTTTTTCAAGCTGCCTTGGCCTTCAAGGAAGCCTAGATGTAATCCTTGAAATACTTGAGTCTTTAAGCCCATATGTCACATAGCGGAAAGCTTGTGATCAGGTTTCATGGGTTGATAAAATGATAAAGGAAATCATTAATGGAAAAGGGCATGGAGTTATCAGGAGTGCAAGATGGACAAATCCTTGTTACCTACCATGGTTTATTCACATCGCATCGCACCAAGTTCCATGTGAGGTCTATCGAGAATATTTCGCTATTGACGAGAGGTGTGGGATGGGATTAGAAGTATTTATTGTTAGTAAACGTGATTATACACACCTTGGGGGCCATGAAAAATTACATCCTAGGGGATGGGAAAAATTACATCACGGGGAATGGTGAAAAGCATGTCCCAAGGGATAAGAAAAGGTACATTATGGGGAAGGGATGTTAATGTGTTAATTAACATGGAATGTTCATTAGCTGGCCATTAACTCTATAATAGTGAATCATGGAATTACATTAAGGACTGGTACCTGGTGGGACCCTCGGCTAGTTTAAGTTGGTAAAAGGCACGTAGGTCGAGTGAGGCTAAGCGGAATCCATGAGGGCATATGACATGGAAAAGTTGTTGGCATGGCATGCTAACAGCATTACACATGGCAGGAAATAATGGCCTATTTGGAGGGCCAAGTGGTCGATTTCTAGGTGACATGTGGCATCTTGGTAGAATGCCACACAGCAATGTGACATCCCCTTGAGGTCATCGTGACATCATTAGGGTGCTACATGGCATCAATGAAGAAGTTGGTATAGCCCAGAGCCCCCATGGAGTGTGAGTCCTTGAAGGGGTTTTGCATTGCATTAGAGAAATTGATAGATTCAGTGGAGAAGATAAAAACCACAAGATAGAGAATCATCCCCATCATTTGACGTGAAAGTGTATTTCGCATCGAGGAAGTAGGGGGGAGGAATGCTCTTAGCATTCAAGTGTCGCACAATGGCATGAAGGCACAATGGTGCTAAGACATGGAATGTGCCACGGTGGACCTCACATGAGGTGGTAATGCCACGTGGGTACCATCTGTAGGTGACTTGTTGATGTGGAATAGGGTTTAAGAGGGCCCAAAATTTAAAAGGGCATAAATTTTTATCTAGGAGTCAGATTAGGGTAAATTTTATATTGTCAGAAAGCTCTTGATGAGCTAGATCCGATGGTGTTGTCTAAAGTTGATTCCACCAAATTTGGAAGAAAGGAAATTTTATATCCCCACTTCCATGTGGAAACTATGGAGTTTGGGTTAGATTAAAGTAACACCTCCCACAAGGCTTAGGGAAATATAAGGGGGTGGGACGGAGAATTATAAGGTATAATCATAACATGGTTCAACATTGTACCTAGATGGGCTCAAAAATTATTATAATTAGAGCTCTGTTATAGAGTGTAGTACTTAAGTGATGCTTGTTTATTGTGTGTGTTGATTGCAGATGATATGTTTTCTTCCTATATGTGATTAACATTAGAATGATGGGATGATAAGTGATTGGTAGGATATATTTTTGATCTATTATTTTGTTTACAACTGGCATACTAACTTGAAAAAAAATTCTTTAGATAACCTTATATCCATGGGCTAATTGCAATTAAACCAAGATGATGAGTAATGTGTTTAATTAAATTTTTATTGCCTATCAATTATGTGTATGTAAGAAAACATAAGAATACAACAATAAAAAACAATATAATAAGGATTTAGTAGTAAAATTGTGTGGCACAACCTTGATAAATGCCACCAGTACTAGAAGAAAAAATAAATTGGCAAGAGGATGGAGGAAGACTCTCCTGATTGAATGAACACCCTTAGAAGTATGAGAGTTGAGCTAAGAAGTTACAAAGTTGACAATGATTGTCATGGATAAGGAGAAGCAGATAGAAGTAAATTCCATCTTATTTCAAAGCCTGGAAGATTGCAAATATAGAGGAAACATAATCTAGGTGCCAGCCACCTAGGAAGGAGTAAGGGAACGCAAATTCCCTCAAGACTTGGAAGGCATGAATTGAATATTTATGGTGTAGAAGGAATCATATCTAGGTGTTGACGGTGCTAGAAATATGCCAATAAATGGGGTATCCCTCGTATGAAGTCCCAACTAGACCTCACACCATTTGGAGGAGCCTCATCTAGATAATAGGCCCGACCACCGTTATTCTTAGAGATTTGACTTGGCTGAAATTATCAACATAAAATATTATGCACAAACTTTAAGATGAGCAAATAAATTGACACTGTGGAGCATACAATTGCAATGTATATAAGGTTCTTCCTTGAACTGAGTACAAAGAGTGAGCCTTTAAAAGAAAATTAATAGTACTATTCTAGTAAAGATGCACAAGAACATAAAAATAATTGTTAGTTCACCTTTGACATAGTTCACATAGTAAAAATGATCGTGAAAGTAAGTAACAACGCATATTAAACAAGATATATACTAAACACAATGAAATAATTCATTTTCTCTAGTATGTATGGACACAAACATGTACCACAAACATTAAAAGAATAGTCTTACAACATCCATGATACAATCATGAAAGTGCGTTGTCTCTGAGAGCTTCGAATATTAAGCGGAAATTCCAAGTATACAATTACAATGATGTGACACTAGCCCCAACAGTACAACATTAAGTCACCACTTTCTCCTCCAAAGAATGATCTTCTCTCCTATGCAAAGTTAGAGAAGCCAAGGCGAAAAGTCCCAAGTCCCTTCTTTTGAGCTATGAGGGTGTATTTATAACAAACGAGATGATTCTTCACCTCTCATGTGACTCATGAACTCCTTCATGACTATTGAGCTCCTACTATGACTTTTAAAAGTCTTATGCAACCTTTGAGCTTCCACATGACTTTAGAAATTTCTAGTGACTTTTCACTTTCCATGTGGGACCCTTGTGCTTCCACGCATTTTACATTGTCTTATTTTTTGGAAATTACATAATTACATTCCACAAGTGATGTGAAAAAATACATTGACACATATAACTTTTGTGGCGACAATTTGAGAAGCCATGACTTGGTGACAGTGAAATAAGACTTCATTTCATCAATGCCAAGCTCTTCTCTTTGTTGTTATGACTTTTACTTCTTTTTTATGGATCTTTGTTTTTACTTCATCTTCACCCTCCAAATGGTCAAGATGAGTGTTGGAACCTTCCAAGTCAGCATGAGCTGCTACCTCTTTGTCCTGGTACAAGACTCCTTCATGTCCTTCACGATGGTTCCTCTTTTGATTCTTCTTCACAAGTGCCTTCTTGCAGCCTCTCATTGATAACCTCCTTGAGAATTAGCCTGCCATGTTGAGTTGATATCACCTACAAATGAATTCCACTCATGACAAGACAACATTAGTCCGAAAACCACCGATTTTACCTTTTCTTTCTCATGGAAGATGTTGACTGCGATGGGACAATGGGAAAGGGTTTTGAGAGAAAGGGTCTAGGAGTTGTGCATTTGAGCTCAACAGGCACAAAGGGACAGTTGTGTTGTCCACTTCAGCTATGCAATGTGCAATAGGGATAGGATATTCAAGGTTTTGTGTAGTGGGAAAGTCCAAGAGACAAGGGTGATGAGATTTCTAACTAAGGATGTGCAGTGCATAGTGCTCAAGGAAGAGAAGGTAGGGATTGTGCAGTTGAGCTTCATTGGGATTGAGGGATGACCCCAGTATCCACTGGAACTGCACCATGCATAGTAGGAGGTAATACATGACAAGGTAATGCGCAGTAGGCAAGTCCAGTCAGTAGGAGAGATAAGACTAGGCATTGTAATTGCGCAATGCACAATGATTGAGGAGCAGACTCCAGGATTGCATAATTGAGGGATATAGTGGCCTAGATATGGACTTACTATCCATGAGAATTTCACAATGCATAGTAAGAGGCTCACTTGGTGAAGGGATTGTGCAGTTGGTTGGTGTAAGCAACAGAAGGTTAGGGTATTGTAGCCGGGAGATGCTCACCACACAACAAAGACAAAGGAGTCTTTGTATTGAACAGTTTGTCATTGAAAGGATGTAAATAAGTCCTTACATCTATCTAGAAGTGCTCAATGTGAAATATAGGGAATAATTGATCAAGGCTTAGTGTAGTGAGGCAATACAAACATCAAGGGTTCAATTACTATGCTCTAAAGGTACTCAATGCACAATAGTGGGAGTTGTCCCTGAGAAAGGATCAATGCACAAGTCCAGGAGGTAAGGGTTTCATAAATGAGGCTTATGAATGGGTATTTCTCATCACTTGGTGCATGGTTGTTGTTTTCATAACTTGCTCCTAATGGGAGGACCAAGAAGAGCTCCAAAATGGTAACTTTGGGATCAGTGGAACAAGAGAGAACAAAACATGCAAACAAGCCCTGAAACAATGATCTGCATCGAATGAGTACACTAGAGCTGGTAGAGTTGAAATTGCAGTTAAAAGAAATATTG
The DNA here is from genome assembly GCA_000404065.3 of Pinus taeda. Taxonomy (NCBI): domain Eukaryota; kingdom Viridiplantae; phylum Streptophyta; class Pinopsida; order Pinales; family Pinaceae; genus Pinus; species Pinus taeda. The sequence continues at coordinate 254,188 of APFE031222098.1, forward strand.
GACGAGGGATATATCATACCTGGTGTATCACACTGGGCAGCACCTGTATTATTTGTGGAGAAGGATAGCACATTGAGGTTGTGTATTGATTACAAGAAGCTCAATAAATCCATAGTCAATAAAATATATCCTTTGTCAAGGTTTGATGATTTGTTTAACTAGCTTAGAGGAGTTGTTGTCTTCTTGAATATCAATTTGAGATCTAGGTACCGTCAAGTACACATCAAATGTGAATACATTTATAAAATGATGTTTAGGACCAAGTATGGGAACTATGAATTTTTGTTGTGCCATTTGGCCTTACAAATGCCTGACATCATTCATGTGTTTAATGAACAATGTTTTAAGTCCTTCAATTGCACAATTTTCTGTTGGTTTTTGTCAATGACATCTTCTTTTATTCAAAAAACAAGGAGGAGAATGAAAAATATTTAGCAGCAGTATTGCAAGTGATGGGAGAGCACAAGTTCTATGACAAAATCAACCAGTGTGAATTTTTACAATCAAAAGTTTAGAATTTGAGACACATTGTTTCTAAGGAATGAGTAGTTATAGATCTGGAGAAGATTAAAGCCATTATGGATTGGCCTACTCCTCAAAGCATGATAGATCTCATATCCTTAATGGGATTGGCCTATTATTACTAGATATTCATCCATAATTTCTCAAAGATTGGGCATCCAATCACAACACCTGCAAATAAAAGGAATGAAATTCCAACGGAACCGAAATGTCAAGCTAGCTTTAAGAAATTGAAATATTTTCTCACACATGCAATGATATTGAGGATAACAAATCTAGAGAAATATTTTATGGTATGCATGAATGCACGCAAGGAGGGACTTAGTGGAGTCCTAATGAAAGAATGGAAATTTGTTTACTATGAGGTCTGAAAGATGAATGAGCATGTGTGGAATTATGTTACTCATGAATCAGACTTGGTAGCGATAGTGCATGCAGTGAAGATGTGGAGGAATTACCTCCTTGGAAGGAAATTTATCTTACTGCTAGATCATGAAGGACTAGGGTATATATTTTATAAACCCAAGATGAATGTGAGATGGGAAAGTTGGATAGTTTTGATTAGTGAGTTTTATTTTGAAATCAAATACATCAAGGGAAAGGAAAAAAGGTAGTTGATGTACTCAGAAAAAGGCTATAGGTAGCTCATGTGGTAGTTGTAAGTTCTTCTGAAGTTGTCATTAAAGAAAATATTAAAGAGGCAATGCAAGAAGATGAGAATTAACAGTAAATAAAATAATGCTTGCAATGATATCTAGAAGGAATAATGAGTAAGAACTTCTCTCTCACCGAGTATGGATTATTGAAGTTCAAAGCCAAGTGGTATGTAGCTTGCATTGGTGACTTGAAGAAGCTCAATTTTGATGAGTTTCATAAAATACCATATTTTGGTTATCCATGTTGTTAGAAAATGATAAAAACTATGAAAAATATATACTATTGGCCAAGCATGAAAGTGGGTGTGGCTGAGTACATTTCCAAATGTTTGGGGTGACAACAAGTGAAGGCAAAGTGTATAAATCCAATAGGATTGCTACAACCAATCCCCATTCCATAGTGGAAGTGGGAAGTAATTTCAGTGGACTTCATCATTGGGCTTCCAAGGAAAGCTAAGAAACATGATGCCATAATGGTGTTGGTAAAAAATTTGAGCAAGGTGGCCCACTTTGTAGCTATAAAATCTACTCACCAAGCAAGAAACGTTGCTCATATTTTCATAAAGGAAATAGTGATATTACATGGTGTACCCAAGAAGATCATCTCAGATAGGGATGCTAAGTTCATCTCTAATTTTTGGACGATATTTTTTGTTGGTTTTGGGATAGATTTAGCCTTCATAACAGTGTACCATCCTAAAAAATATGGATAGACTAGAAGAGTTAACAAAGTGTTGAAAGACATATTGAGAATGTATGCCATGCATCAGCCAAAGAGGTGGGAAGGATTTCTACCTTTGGTATATTTTTACTACAACAAAGGGTACCAAGATCCATTGAGAATGAGTCCATTTGAGGCTCTTTATGGCAATAAATTCAACACACCTATCAGTTTCAATGATCTAGTGAACGAAGAGCATATCAGATTAGATATTTTGAAGAAAATGAAACAAAAAGTAATTTCTATCAAGCAACAATTGAAGATAGCTCATGATAGGAAGAAGAGCTATGTATACCAATAGAGGATGCACGAGGAATTTCAAGTGGGGGAGCATGTTTACCTCCACACCAGACCAAGGAAAATTTCCTTAAGGATTGGGTCTTGTGCCAAGTTGGCACCACACATTTTTGGGTCATTTCAAATTTTAGAAAGAGTGTGGCTAGTGGCCTACAAATTGGACTTACCACCCACATTGATGGATCATGATGTTTTCCATATATCTTTAATTAAAAAGTACGTGCATGATGTTAATTATTTTGTTGATTGGCATGTGATATAGGTGGACTCTAGGGGGAATCCCAACTAAAGACACTATGCATTCTGGATCGAAGGTAGGTCACACTCTGGAATCGAATAATCAAGCAGGTCAAGGTGTAGTGAATTCACTTTGGACCATATGAGGCCACTTGAAAGATGGTTGAACATATGAGGACATCATACCCATTTTTGTTTGTTGGTTAAGAAAATGTAAATATAAATGTAAATTAATATAAAGTGTTGTGTATATAAATCTCACTTTGAACCTTGTATTCGACATAAAATGTTGTTGAATTTGGTGTTCAATAAAGAGCATTGTAAAACTTTATGCTCATCATAGAGTATGGTTGAAATTATGTTCAACATAGAACACCAAGGATGGTATTCCTCTAAGGAGTTGGGGTTTATGAACAACCCTTATTTCTATTCCCCTTATAATTATCCTTGTGAAATGTAATTCATGTAATTGTTATGGAAATGTAAACACAATTACTGGTTGTGAGGAGTGGACATGGAATCAGAAGTTTTTAGGAGTTGCTTGGGAATTGGTTAATTCAAGGTTGTTCATTCAATGGAGACCGTCTTTATGACTGGGAATTAATTTCCTACATGGAATCTAGGGAGGTGGAGTATGGCTTCCTGGATGGAGGAAAAGCCCATACCCCCTCTGTATTTCCTCATGGCTTGTGCCATGTGGTCAATATGCAAGGGTTTTGAGGGGCTTGGTGGGAAAAATATGATATGATGGGAAAGAAGGGGATTCATTCACATTTGAAATAGATATGTTCATTTGAGTGCAAGGAGCTAACAACACACAATAATTAAGAGTGGTGGAATTTTGGAAAAGTTCATAGAAATGGGTAGTGTGTTGTGGGTGTTATATTCTAGATTAGGCATATAGGGATTTTCAAGTGAACTTGTAGAATATAAGGATAACCCTTAAACGAGTAATGGCATTGGAGAAGGAGAAAGATGGGAAACATGGTTGAAGAGGAAAAAAATTGGAGACGTTGTGTGTTTTAGAGCCCTTCTAGGTTGCACAAGTGGACACTAAGAGTACTCTGGACCCCTAGTTTGTAGAGGGAAATACCTATGTGTTTCTGATATTTGTGGGATTAGAGAATGGAAACTAGTGTACTCTGGATTCTCAGGTGAACATGTGGAGAAATTGGAGGATATAACCTTGAATATGGTGGATGGAGATGGGGTGGTCTCTGGAATCCTATGTGATCTATTGATTGGAATCAGTTTTAATTCCCTTGAGCACTTACTCCTTAGAATTTGTATCCAGCTCGAGGGTGGTCAACTACAAGAAATATTGCAGTCCAGTTGGCCTACGGTTGGGTGGAGATTGGAATTCCCTCCCTCAATTGCTAGTCATTAAGCTATACAAATAAGTATACGTTCTTATATTCTATTGCATTATTAATATGAGATGATGTTGTTATGGATAATAACAATTGTTGTATCAACACTTTTTACATAGCAATGGTGTTATTCTTGGTTTCCCTTTATGAGATGTATTTGCAAATTTTTTGATGGTTTGATTGCTCATACTTCTCTGGGTTACAAAACTAATTTATAATGTGTGGATATTATTGTTGGCATGGCCAAGTATTATTTGTTGGTTTGTATCTTTTGACTATTTTTATGTTGCATTGTAAGTTTTATCATTAGGTTGATGGTGTTGTTTTGCATCTAGTTTAGGGAATGGTATATTGTTACTATACTTGATACGCAGGGTAGTTTTATCCATCGTTTAAATTTTCTAATGCCTAGCAAAGGGAATGTTTATGAGCTTTATTGGACAAGGATTATGTCCATAGAAACATTTGAGTGTTGGTATGGAAATGAGGGATTCATTTCTGCGGGGAGTAATGTTCTAAGTAATGTTGGTCTTCAACAAAGCCTAAGTGTAGTCCCTGAATCCTTGAGATTTTAAACCTGTGTGTTGCATGATAAGATGCTTTTCATCAAGTTGCATGGGTTAATAAAATGAGAAAGGAAATCATAAATGGAAAATTTCATAGAGTTATCTCGAGTGCAATATGGAGAAATTCTTGTTACATATTTTTGGTTATTCATGTTGCGTTGCACCAAGTTCCATGTGAGGTCTATTAGGAAGATGGTGCAATTGATGGGAGATATGGGCGATGCCAGAAAGTATTTCATGTCATTAAATAGGATCATACATGTCCCGAGAGATTGGAAAAAGTATGTCCCAAGGGACGGTAAAAAGTATGTCCTAGGGGAATGGGAAAAAGCACATCCTGGGGGAAGGGCAAAGGTATGTTCTAGGGAAGGGACAATAATGTGTTATTTAATGTGGAATCATCATCACTTGACCATAAACTCTATAATGGTGAATCATGAAATTACATGAAGGATAGGGACCTGGTGGGACCCTCGGCTAGGCTAAGTTGGAAGCCATGAGGGCACATGATGTGGAAAAGTTGTTGATGTGGCATGTTGAGAGCATGACACATGGAAGGAAAGAATGGCCTACTCAGAGGGCCAAGTGACCAGTTTCCAGGTGACATGTGGCATCATTAGAGGATGCCACATAGAAATGTGATGTCATGATTATGTCATTAGGTTTGTAGACATGGATAACTTGGAAACCTGTCTTAATGTGGCACCTAAGTGACATGTGGAGGGGATTAGTGGTGCCACTTGTTGCAAGGGCACTACATAACATCGACAGGGAATTTGACATGGCCCGGAGCCATGTCACTATAGAGTGTAGGTCCTTGGAGGGGTTTTTTGTTGTGTTTTTAACCAAGGCATGGTTGAAAGATTCCACAAAGAATATGAAAGTCGTGGGATGGAGAATAATCCCCATCACTTGACGTGAATGTGTCTCTCGTGTTGTAGAAGTTGTGGAGTGGAATGCTCTTAGTAGTTGGGTGTGGTACAATGGCATGAAGGCACAATGGTTCTATGATGTGGTGGGTGAAATAGTGTACCTCTTATGAGGTGGTAGTGCCACATGGGTAACCACGTGGCAAGTATCTTACTGATGTGGCAAAAGGTTTAAGAGGACCCAAACTTTAAAAGTACGTAACTTTTGATCCAAGAGTTCGATTGTGGTAAATTTTATATCATTGGAAAGCTCTAGATGAGATGGATTTGATGGTTTTGTCCAAATTTGATTCTTCAAACTTTGGGAAGGAAGGAAATTTTGTAAGCCCATTTCCATGAGGAAACTATGGAGGTCATGTTAGATTAATATAACACCTCCCACTATGCTTATGTAAATCTAAGGGGGTAGAAGGAAGAATTAAATCAAACAATCAAACATAAGAATGTAAATGACTATGCATTATAGGATCATATTGGCAACAAAAGCTCTACAAGTCTTTCAACCATGAAAACACTCATATCAATATTTCATTGTAAACAACTAGGAATATCACCTTCCTCTATTCACAATGTTGGAAAATTAATTAACATAACACATAAGTCATCATTAATTGTGTGCCATAAATATACAAATAAATATATCTATCTTATTAACTTGAATGATTGGCAATTGAGGGAGGCACTTCAACTCTCCACCCAACCATAGGTTAGTTTCACCACAATCTAGCTTACAACTAAACACCCCCAATATTGATTAAAATTCTGAGTTAAGTGCTAAAGGGTATTCACACCAATTATCAGTAAAATATGTATTCAAGAGGATTCCATTGTTCAAGTGGTTTATTAACTACTCCCAAGTAGAGAACACCACATTGATTCACTCAAACTCTTATAAATTAATCAAAGGGAATCATCTAAGATATAGGAAGGGTTCTCTTATTCTAAGAAATTGATCTCACTCTAAAGGGTTTTTTCTTAGCCCCAAGGAAATCACCAAGTGAATAGTATTTTCCTCAGCCTTCTTGGTCAAATTAGCACCAACACATAGACTAGGCCTCACCAGAAACGTGAGGAATTATGTCCCAATCTCACCACCAGGGTATTCGACACGCTATCTTACATTGAGCTCCACTTTGCCTTTTGATGGGATGGCCCAAATTCTCTCTCATGTTGTGTGGGGAAACTATAAAATAATTGTGGGCGCTCCTTACCTAATCCCTCCTTTCCAAGAATTGTTTAGTGTAGAACATTTGTTATGCTATAAATTCTCTCCCTTTTCCATTTTTGTGCTCCCACTTCTTCACATCCCTACTCTTGCATGTTGAATTCCTCAACATGTCTCACAAGAATAAGTACAGTATAGGCTCATCCTTTATGACAATTTTCTTAAACATAACTGCAATGTCTGCACTAAGAGACCATTTAATTTTCTAGGGAGATAGGTGGGGAAATAAATGAAGTGGCATGGATTTTCACTCAGCACAAGCAACTCCTCCTCCTCAATCTCTAAATTTGCTTCCACTCCACCAAATCAACCATATTTTAAATTTTCCATATTATTTACATGAATTATAATTCATAGCGACATTTAGAAGAGGGGTATAAAATGGGATGTCACGTGAACACTATGTGTTACTTGATAAATAGATCATTCTCATTAGAATTAGATGAAAATACTCCACATGAGGTATGGACTAGTAAGAAACTCTCTCTTAAAATATCTTGGTATTTGGTTGTGATGCTTATGTACATATTTCAAAGGAGAATAGGAGTAATCTTGATAAGAAACAAGAACCTGAAAACTATGAATCGATCAATTCAGAGTGTCTCATCAAGTGGAAGAACATACCCGTTGAAGATTCCACATGGGAGGACAATAATTTTATACAGAAGCATCAAGAACTACTCAAGCGTTGAGGACAACACTTTTTGAAGGAGAGGGGCATGTTAGATCCCTATACTACTGGTAACCCCTTATTTTATTATTACAGCCCCCTTATTAATTGTGTGCCCATGTAGTTCCCATATTGTTTTATTGTGCTCATGAGCTCCTTTATTGTTATTTATTGTTCCCTTTATTTTTATTGTTATGTTGGCTCTGATTATATCATGACCCCTTAGACTCTTATATATAGAAAGGAGGTCTTGTCATTTGTATCATCCAAGAATTGTTCATTTGTGTAATGGAAAGGAGGTTTCCCCCTCGAAGAGGCTTATTTTGAAGGCGTTTATCTATATTTTCTATCTTTTTGTGAGCTAGTTTCATAACACTCCTTCTCAAGGTCAAAGAAGAGAGGGATGGAAAATTTATGTGGTATTACTTTGCCTCCCTCAACGAATCTATAATAGGAGCTAAGAATAGGTTGTGGGCTAGGTTCCTATAGCTCTTGGGATTCTCCCTTTAATTTCTTTCGAGAATCTTCCTCCTCCTATACTTGTGTTGTTGTTTCCTTGCCTTTCCTTTGTCCTTGTTGTCCTTCCTGCTACTTTTTCTATGTTTCCTGTGGTTCTGAAAGAGTTTCTTATAGGATTGTTTGTGTTTCCTGTAGGAGGCTTTTCCTTTTCTGAAATGGGGTCAAAGGTTCTTTGGTTTGATTTTCTGAGGTTGACCTGGTGGTAGGCATCTTAACATTGGTGATTGGTGACTTTGGGGAAGCATTTTTTGATGTGCCCTCTTCACCTTTCATTTCTGGGGAGACAATTTTTGCTTGTCCTTTTGGTGAGTCTTCAATGATGATAGGAATCTTGGTAAGTGTTTGTGGTCTCCCATATTTGATCCTAGTGCTTCTCCTTGTTTTGATATATAGGGGAGTCTGCCTCTGCCTTTTTCATGTTGACTTTATGGGTGTGCTTAGGGCAGTTAACACAGTAGCTGCATCCTTCTATGTGGGTTCAGGAGACACTCTTGGAGATTCTTCCCCTTCCTTGGTATTTTTTTCATGTCTTGCCTCATCCCTTTGTGCTTCTTCTCCATTGTTCTCTTCTTCTTCCTCTTCTTCCACTATTTTATTTGTCTTTGGCTCCTCTTCCCCTTCAAGTCCCTCCTCTTCTTCTTCAGGTTCTTCTTCTTCTTCCTCCTCAGGTTCTTCTTCTTCTTCCTTCAAATCCCATTTTTGTCCTCAATTGGCTCTTGATCTCTCAAGAAAAATTTCTTCTTGGCATAAGTGTCGCTAGCTTTATCCTCCTTTCTCCATTGCATTCCAAGAGGAAGTGTAGTGGTTCTACTAATGATTTCAGGGTTTATTGTTACTGACGATCCTGTCACCACAAAAGTAGCATTGACTCTAGATTGAGGCATGACTAACATCACAAATTCCTGAGCTACATCATCATCATATCCTCTAAGTAGCTCGAAGAATCTCAACCATTTATGCCTTCTAAATACCTCTACCACGGGGGGATGGAGGTGTATTCTGGATGTCCCTGTGGGGTCTCTTCTGTTGAAACCTCCTGTCATTTTCTCCTCTCTTTCAAGCTAACTGTAGGTAGTTTGGTGGCTTAGCTCGAGAGCTTTCTAAGGTGACTATGGGTTTAGAGTTTAGGAGGGTGATGACTGCAATTATATTTTTATCCCCACACAATTTTGTTTATCCCCATGCACATTGTAATTACTATATAAAAAATGAAGATTTATTTTCCTTTTTGTCTTTCATAGTTATCAAGTCAAAACACAGAGGATATGGGCCACCTACCTTTCAGTGTGAGGAGAATTTCTGAGTAGTTGGGCCCTAGGCAACACCTTGCAAAGTTTTTTGACAATTCCCATTGTTTCTTGTAGTTTATTTGTGTTTCCTATAGGTGTTCATTGTAGGATGGCCAAATTTGGTTTTCTTCTTCGATGGCTCCTCCAAGTGGTCCTAGTTCTCTAAATCTCGAAATGAATGATGTGTCCATGAAAGTTAGGAATTTTTTCTATTTATGGTCAATTCCTTGGAGCATTGTGTTGGCTAGAAATGTACGTGATTTCCCCTTTTGGACCGTTGGCCCACCGTTAGTTATCATGCAGTCTTTTCTCATAAGCATCACCCGCTCCTATACAACTTAACTCGACCACCTTTTCGACTTATTTTCTTTGATGTGACCTTGCCACGTGGCCTATTGACTAGGACTTCACTTTTTGTTTTAAGGCTGAGGGTGGCCAAGTTAACTGGCCACCTTCAGCTTATAAAATCAACTTTTTCATATCCCTACACTTTTATCACATTTGTACTTAGGAAAGAGTGTGGATGAGGTGCCATACCTAAGGCTTCCTTCGCTTGGTTGATGCATGTTGGAGGGTGGCTCTAATGTGCTTCTTCTAGTTCAGGTACATGTTTTCCTTTGCTCTTGTTTTGTTTATTTCACCCAACTGATATGTTTGTCTTCTTTGTTATGGGGTGTAGGTATTTTCCTCTTTTGCTACTGCTGAGCTTTGGATAGGTGTCATAGTGCCTGCAAATGTGCTGATACTCTTTCTCTGCATGGATGTTGAAGGAGTAGCATGGGGACTGCTCCTGTCATAACACAGGCTGCTACAAGGTTTCCTGTAGTACTACAGGAAGTCCTGTAGCTACCTCTTTCTTAATTCTTTTATTTTTTTCTTGGAGGAGGAATAGGTGGTGAGGTAAGACTGGAAGGGATGATAGGTGAGGTAGGCCACTGATGGTATGTCCCTTGGACTTTTCTGTGTTTTCTATATATGTGTGTGTGTGTGTGTGTGTGTGTGTGTGTGTGTGGGTGTCTTTCCTTTTGAGTGGTTTTTTTTATGGACACAAAGGGTAGCATGGTCATGAGTTGGTGTTGGGTGAGATGTGATGAGTTCAACGATCTCCTCTTTCAACCTAGAACAGGACTGCATCATCACTTCTCAATCGGAATTCCATTCCTATAGAGTTTCAGGACATCCTGTAGTACTACAGGAAACTCCTGTAGTACTACAGGAAACTCCTGTAGTAACTACAAGAAACCCTGTAGAAGTTAGGAAATTGCCTGCAAGTTGGTTTTTGATGCTTGGAGATGAGAATGGATGTTGGAGACATGGTGGCCATGGAAGGTATGAAGTGAATTAAGGAAGAAAGGGATGTTGCTTGGCTTTCTTCCCTCTGAATTTGGTGTCCTTTGTTGCCTTGAAAACCTTCAAAAATCATAGAATTTTATTATTGGGTAGGTTCGAGGTCCCTGCCATAGCATTTTTGTTTTTTTTCTTCTTCTTTTTTCTTTTTTTTTTAAAGAAACACAAGTTGCCTCAAAGGAGGTTTTCAACCTGTTTGCCTTCCCTAGGCACCTCAAGGGAGGTTTCACCCAAGGATCTTTTATTTTCCTTTTTTCACTCTTGGGCTGCCTCAAGGAGGTTTTCAACCCAAAAGTTGGCCTCAGGTGCCTCATGGAGGTTTTCACCTATGTCCCTTATTGTTTTTTTATTTTTTTTCATTTTTTCAAAAATAAAACAGTCTTCAAGAATTCAGTGAGTTGGAAGCCGAGACATAACCAATCACATTCACGTCCTTACTGATAGTACTGACAAACTCTTCCTTTGATAGGTATCATTTGTAGGCTTTCAATCTGTACCCATTGACAAGCAAGGGGATACCTTTTTCATCTATGGTTCTTATCTGAACAACCCCATTGTCATGGCACTTTTCTATCACATATGGGCCCAGCCATCTGGTCATCAATTTGCCTTTGAAATCCTTGAACCTGGAGTCATATAGCAGAGCAAAATCACCCTCTTGAAAAACTTTGTCTTTGATGTTTTTGTTATGCCAAACCTTTCTTTGTACTTGAGTCACCTCTGTGTGTAGGAGGGCCTGCATCCTGAATTCATATAACCCATGGAGCTGGAGCAACCCCTCTTGGTGTGCCCTTGTAACATCCAAATCCAATTGTGTTTCCATTCTCAAAATTTTGTACTCAAACTCAATGGAGATCAGAGCCTTCTTCCCATAGACCAAATCATAAGGGGTGAAGCCAGTGGTTGTCTTCCAAGTTGTATTATAGGCCCAAGTCACCTCCACTAGTTTATCAACCCAATCTTTCATGCTACTTCTCGCCACCTTTTTGAGAATTATTTCCAATGCTCTGTTGGTAACCTCTACTTGTCCATTGGCCTAAGGATGGTAAGAAGTTGACTTCTTGTGCTTGATCTTATGTTGGCTCAACAAATTCTCAATCAGGTGTGAGGTGAATTGAGAACCCTAATCAGTGACTAGCTCTCTAGGGTACCCAAACTTGTAAAACACATTCTCCCTTAAGAACTCAACCACTTTCTCTTTTATTGCTACCTTGACAACCTTGGTTTCAACCCACTTTGTCAAGTAACCCATGCACACAATTATGTACTTTTTCTGCCTTGATGGTGGATCAATAGGCCCAATGAAATACATGCCCCACTTGTCAAATGGCTCAAGAGTAACTTGAGGTTGCAAAGGCATTTCATCCTTGGGAGTAGGTTTCCCCATTCTTTGGCATCAGTCACATAGACTGGTATATCTTCTTGCATCTTGGTGGAGGGTGGGCCAGTAGTAGCCATCTTGTAATACCTTGACAGTTGTCCTCTTCACTGTAAAGTGACCTCCACAAGGCCCATCATGACAGGCCAGAAGGATATCAAAAACTTCCTCCTCCCTGACACATCTTCTCAGAATTTGATTTGGGCCTAGCTTGAAGAGATTGCCCCCAATCCAAGTGAATGGTGTGCTTTTTCTTATAATTCTGCTCTTTTCCTTGGACGACAAATTTGGAGGGAACTGTGTAGCCACTAAGTAGTTGGATATGTCAAAAAACCACGGAGAGAGAAATGAAATAGTGAATAAATTCTCATCTGGAAGCTAATCATCAACCATTCCTTCCTCACCTGCACACGAAGCTAGTCTAGAGAAAAAATCGGCAACTACATTTTCTCTACCAAGTTTATCAATGATAGTTATATCACTGCAATTGCTCACTATGGCTTTGTATTATCTGTGGAACTCACACTATCTGGGTTCTTAATCATTGTAACTATATGTCATGATTTCTTTGTCACTCTATGGAAAGGTCTTGCACTACTTCTATGACTTGTTGATAATACTTCTTTGTTGTCTCGTGGATGGTCTCACATTTCTTTATATACAGTAACTTTCACATAGCTCATTTGTATACATAATTTATGTGGATTTCATTTGCACCTGTGGTTGTATACTTTGGCTCGCTCACAAATAATTGCAATGGTTATAATATTATCCTCTGTTGCACAAATAGTGATCTCTAAATGTGCATCACAACGATTTGGTCAAGACAGCTTGAAATGATTAGTCGTGACAAAGGGCACACACACCCAACCAAGATAATGTGTGTTGAGATGACTTGGTGTGTTGGGTATGACAAGGCACGTGCACACCCAAATCGGTGGCATGAGCCAACATATGGAATGATCAATGTGTGAGATGAGTTACAAGATAGATCGCGCCTATGATGAGTCAACTTGGGGTGAACATTTGTGACGGTAGGAAAAACACCAAGGGTCACACCCCTCAGCATTCCTCCTCAACACCTATATATTCAAATGAGAGGTGAACCGAATGGGGAATCACCATAACCGTAGATTGGATAGTAACACTAAACCACAAAACTAAAGTCGTATAACAAAGGAGGGGATTTTTACTGCAACAAGGAGTCAAGGGACCAAACAAGTTGGGGGTTTCTCTCTCTTGGTGGAGCACAATCGCTCTTCCAACCATATGGTTGGAAGGTGAATCCATGGGCTATTAGATGGCTCAAGATTTGGTAATGTGCATGACATGTGCCATGTGAAGATTGAGTGGAAACAATCTAAGGGTAAAGGTTGGCGTTAATTGATTAATAGATCGAGTAGTCTCAGTTGGAGGCCCAAACTGCATGATGTAAAACATTGTATATTTACAGACATATATGTAGCATTTTGGAGTAGGGATTAGGGCCACTCCACTTATATTTTGTGTACATCTATGTGATGAATTACATGTGTTAAATGATGGAAAATTGCTAGAATCTGTGTATTTGAAGAATATCCAGAAAACTTAAATTTGCATTGTTGGAAGGATGACCTTGTGGATGTCAAGCTCCAAAAAAAGGGGACAACTTGACTAATTTATTTTTAAATATAAGAATTAGGGTTGGAATTGATAAGGCTAAATATCAAGAAGATAACTATATTCTATCTATTTTAATGTTTTTATTATTATTGACATTCGATTGTTTATTAAGGGTTTGGAGAAAGAAATCAAAGGCATATGGACCATTATGTCTGATTGATAACACTAAAGTTGATGTATACTTCTTGATGATATATTCCTTGTTAATATGAATCCTTAATAATGTGATGATATGGAATCCCTAATCACGATGATGTGGATTATTTAATGATGACTTGGACAAAATTTAACTTCTTGATGATATGGTTGAACTCCTTGATGACATAATGAATAGTTGAATGTTTATTGGAACGTTTGATCAAGTATTATAATCCACCATGGCTACTTTTCTACTTTTCAGCATGTTGAAGATTATGTAAGAAGTCTGAAATGGTTGAGGATCCCTTAAGAGGGAGCATTGGTTTGATAGCATAATCGGGTTATTGTAAGACCTATGTGGTCGAGGAGTTTTGTTCTGAGGCTTGCAACAAGAGGATACAAATTTCATCTCTCCCTATGAGGAGATTGATGGTGTACATATTTCATCTTTCCCTATGAGGAGATTGATGGTGTACAAATTTTATCTCTCCATGATAGGAGATTGATGGTGTATTTTTTCATCTCTCCATGACAGGTGATTGATGTTGTATTGTTTTCATCTCTCCATGAGAAGAGATTTATGGTATATTGTTTTCATCTCTCCTAAGAGGAGATTGATGGTGAACAAATTTCATCTCTCCCTAAGAGGATATTGATGGTGTATTATTTTCATCTCTCCATGAGAGGATACTAGTGGTATATTGTTTTCATCTCTCCATGATATGAGATTGATGGTGCATTATTTTCATATTTCCCTGAGAGGATATTAATGGTGTACTACTTTCATCTCTCCGTGAGAGGAGATTGATGGTGTATTGTTTTCATCTCTCCATGAGAGGAGATTGATGGTGCATTATTTTAATTTTTCCCTCAGAGGAGATTGATGTTGTACTATTTTCATCTCTCTATGAGAGGAAATTGATGGTGTATTGTTTGCATCTCTCCTTCAGAGGAGATTAATGGTATGATCCCTTCCTTGGTTAATGAAGGGTGAGTCATATTTATGAAAGAGGTTAGATTATATACCTTTCCTTATGATCAGTTTGATCTCTCCATTTTGATATTTGATGAGACCTGTGACTTTGTCAGAGAGACAGATCGTGAGAGAGAGAATGAAGAGTACCTCCCTAGCTAAGAGGGAGTGTTGAAAAATGTAACTTTAGACGGTACTTTCATTGGCATGTTATTGGAGACAAAAAATCAAATTTTTATTCTGATCATTTAGCAACTTAAAGACCAGGTCGACTCCATGGTCAAAAGGTGGCTTTTCAAGGGTCGTGACCCTTCACATTGACCACTATAAATAAATCCATGTTGGATTTCATTTGGCATCAAATTATCACATCTAAAAAACAATACCAAATATATGGGCAGTTGGAGATGTGACAAGTTAGATTAACCTTACAAATGTGGCACTAATGGAGAGTGTGTGCTTCATCAATTATGGTAAAAGTGGTAGCTTTGGCATGATGATATTTCCCACTAATACTATGATCATCAAACTGCAAGAGGAAAAAGGGGGTGGTGGTATGCTCAATATGACAACTATGAGGCACCTAGACATGCATTTCTCGAGGGAAATCAATTTCAAGAAGGGGGGATTGTAATGTCCCCAATGGATTGATTTCCAACTGGAAGACAAAATAGCTTATCCAACCCTATAGGCTATAGTCTTGATAAAGGGGGGGAACTCAAATTATTCAATGTTTGGGGCATCATTAGGTAAATTTTGGGTTGGCTGGGGAAAAAACCCAAAATTCAAGGGTTGCATTTGCATCCCCTCACCTTAAAGTAACCCCATAGGGAAATCTATAAATAAAGGAGATTTGGGGCCATTTATCATCATTAGTTTGGATTATAATATCTCTTATTTTCTTGAGCCTAAGGCTTTGAGAGTTTTAAGACCCCTTCTTATTTAATTTCAGTGGAGGTGATCCCAACCTAGCTAGATTTTGTCTAATTTAGGTGGTGAATGATTCCACCCTAGTTAGACATCTCCTTTATCCATTTATTTGTTATCATTCAATATCAATTATTATGAGTTGAAGAGTGCAATTTTTGGCTTATTAAGGATGGTCTACAGATGTTTAATGAGGCATTGGTCTTTGTTCAAGTCCAATTCATTATGCATCCTGTAGAAGTGATTTTTTGTTTCTGTTGAGGCAGTAAGGTCACAATTTAAGGCTCGGTTCTTGAGGAAAAGTACTCTTGTGGATGAATCCACATGTCAGGGCTGCAAGTTAGACCACAAGACCGAGGGTCGCAAGCCCTAATTTTGGCAATGGATTTTAGCAACAAACGTTATATATCTAGGTTGTTGGTCCCCTCAAGGAGGTAGTTGAGCCCTAGTATAACCACTCTCACATGTTTCTGGGTTAATATAGCGTAGTCCAAGTTATTGTTGCAGGGGATTAGGGTAAAATTGAATTTAGTAGAACTCACCTAAACTTGGATTAATGTAAAATTTGGTTTATTGAATCATTAACAATTGCAAATAGTATTGTATTGGTGGAATATTGGCTATGTACATTCCTTGTTTATTAGATAGTCGGCCCTATTTATTGCAGATTTGAGAAGAATCTATTGTTGTTAATATTCCTTAGATTATTCATGCATGTCTACTATTACTATTGAATGATTTGTATATTACATAAGGGAATACCCATTGTTTCATAAATGAATGAATTATGTTGTTCTTCTATTGGGAACCATGTCATACATAAGAAACCCTAGGACAAAAATTACCCTAGGTCACTACATGATAGCTCGATATAGGTTGATTGTCGATCCCAAGGGACCAAATTATGGCTCACTCCTAACAGAAAAAAGTTTTGTCAAAGGCCAACAAGAAACCTAGTTTTGTGAAGAATTATTAAGTTAAAAGTTTTCTAATTATTCCCTGAATTCCCAATAAAATTCAAAATTGGACATTTGTGCATTGGTTAAACAATTCCATAATCCCAAAGTTTCAAGATAGTTGGAAAGGAGCGTAACAATAAGGAAGACTACATGCATAAGTGTAAACCCAGAATCAGTTGGCAAAAGTGTCACCCTATTAAATTTGGAATGAAATGAAGCATTTATAAATTGAGTTAGCTAGGAGAGGCAAAGAGAAATGTAGAAATGAAAGTGGAAGACAAAAGAGGTGCACTACAATGAGTATCAACACAAGAGGTTTCTATATTCTAGGAAGAGCAATAATGATCTGGAATGAAGTGAAAAAGCGATGATCAAAGCGAAAATGGTCCATAGTGAAGTGTGAGAGCGTTATGGTCTACAGTAAAGCGTGATATATTTTATGTAGGCCCTGAGAGGAGCACTAGTGTAGAGAGAACAGAACTGAAGCATGCACTAACATAGAGTTGTGACTTCAAAATTACAAGAGATTAGAGCAGATTATTAAGATGAAGTGAGGATAATAGTAAGTCATAAAATAATAAGAATAAAGGGGATTGTTGTGTCTTATAGGTTGGTGCCTACAAAGCAACAAATGGGATTGGTGTCTTGTGTAGGTTGATGCCTATAAAGCAATAGAGGAGGTTGGTGTCTCTCACAAGTTGGCGCCTTCAAAGCAGCAATGGGGATTGGTGTCTTGAACATGTTAGTGTCTGTGAATCAGAGGAAATTTGTTTCATGTAGGTTTGTGCCTACAAAGCAATAAATGAGATTGATGTTTCCTATAAATTGTTGCCTACAAATTAATGTAACAATAAGTTTGATTCCTATATAAATAACTTTTGTGGCTTTGTCCCGTAATATTTTCCATGTTTTATGTTTTCTAAATATTTAAATAAGTAAAAATTATCACTATACCAATCCCAACCCCTTCCCCTTTCATTATAATTAAAAAATCCAACAAAATCAATAATGAAGATATCATAATCAAAAAGTGAATCCCTTAAACACATTAATATCGTAACATTAATATCGTAACATTGCAAATGGAATAAGTATTTTTCTCTTAGTCATTCCTTATAAAAATAACTTTTCTTTCTTTTCTTTTTTTAATGAAAATGGCATACCAATGAAAGTATAACAAAGAAATCATTCAAGAAATAGAAGCATAGTACAATTGACAAAATGATTATACAAACCTAAAGCGATAAGATATTGTATTTCATATACGTATTTTCCTTGATTTTTTTTTAAAAAAAATGATAAATAAATATTTATTTCAAAAATTATAGACAAAAATATTTTAAAAATAAAAAATAAAATAAAAAGCACCACCATATAAGAAGCATAACTTTTATCATCATAAGGTGAGAATCAAACTTTCATGCATATTATAGTCATATAAGAAACGTGGCTCTTGTAAGATGAGTCTTTCACACGCTTCTTTTATTTTATATGGTTGTTGTAAGATGTGTCTTTCAACATTTATTTTATATGTTCTAGTATTGATCTTCTTTCTTGTTTTTTACTTTCAAACTATATAATTTTACTATTTCTTCGTTATGTGTTCGTATTTGAGATCATGAATTAAAGGTAAATTACAAATAAATAATGAAATAAGATAACATAGAAGAATTTAAACAAGACCAATAAATATGTGGTAATGCTCTAATAACATCACTTCTCTAACAATACTAATTAAATCAGTACCACTTTGATTGGGAAAAAAATACACAAACATTGTCTTGCATTCTTCTAAACTCATGACCATGAAGACCTCTTAAGCCAATTGCCTCCTTACATGTGTTGAGAAATCAATAGGTTTACAAATGAGGTGATTTCTCTTAGACTTGATAATTGTTTGTGATGTTCTTTTACTTTTCTTGATTATTAGCTTCTTCTTTTCTTATTATTATGTTCTTAGCATCAAACAACTACCAAAACCTGAATATAAATAGTACACAATATGTAGGTTGTAGTCAGAGCCAAAACCTCTCCTCTTGAGAGGAAAACCCACAAATCTCTTATCTTCTTATAGATTCTTCAAATGGCGAATTCCAAGACCAATACCCTTCCAAGACCAAGTCAGACCTTCTTGATGATGTGCTTCTTCTATCCAAGTCAAACCAAGTCAATCTCTTCCAGCAACACAACTTCGATCCCCAGCTTCAGATTTTTCAGCCCTCATTGTAGGTCTAAAATTTTTGGCCCCCTGCAACTAGCTATAGCTTTGCATGTGTGGGAGTATTAGGGCTTCTAGAGCTTCCTCTTTCCTTCACTAGGAAACTTCTTCTTCTATACCTTATGAGAGATCAAATTGTCACTATTTCCTTAAATTTTGACCCTCCTTGACTTCTTGAAAACTTCGTCCTGGTAGCTGCAAAACCCTAGCCTTCCTTTTGCACATGTAACAGATAAAGAGAGAGAGAGAGAGAGAGAGAGAGAGATCAAAAATATTGTTGTTCTCCGTTTGCCTTTTTCTTCTTGTCCTTTTCTTGATAGATGAGTGAAAGAGTGAGTGAGTCCATAAGAGGACGACATGCCTGAATTAGGTTGACTTCTTCACTGTCAGGCTGACTTGGTCTTGGAGGGGTATTTTGACACTTTTGACTCAAAAAGAATTCTTTTGACATGTTACAAGATGCCCAATGGGGTCTTTTACATATGACAATCACTCTTTAACTTCTTGACTTAATGAAAAAACCTAGAAGCACTCAATGGGTGCTTTGACCTAAAATAAAATGACCTTGAGCATGAAACCCATGCTACAAAAACAAAAATAATAATTTATTTTTCATTTTAAAATATACAAGAATAAAGAGTACATATGAACACCAAACCTAGTTACATATTTCAACACTCCCTCTTAACTAGGGAGGTATTCATAATGGTACAAGGACATTCTCATACTGAAGAGATCTCATAAGAAGAGTCAAATTGGTAAGCCATCTCATAAGTTATCTTATCAGCTCATATCAGTGCATCTTATCACACCAACCAACATTGTCACATAGCAAGGCCTTGACTAACAACTCTATCTCTCCACAATATTAGAGCACAGTGATAGGGAGACAATGACTTATAGACACCATCATCATTATCTCTCAAGGAACATACCCCATCCTGATTTTCACAAGGTATGTCCTTAGGACCATTCCTATCTTGGATTAACACATCCTCAAGGAATTTCCCGTTTGACTACTCTTACCTATTAGATGCCCTAACTCATCTTCAAAGAGTATCGAAAACCAAATGCTTACCTAATACTCCATTCTTTCTTCACAAAGTGAAGACAAGAATGATGTGTTTATCTATCCATCTTAAGTAGAGAGGAGAAATCAACCAATCCAAGCTTGTTTCTCAAATACAAAAGCTTCTTATTGGGAAGAGATTTTGTCAAAATATCAGATACCAGCTCATCGGTGGAGATATATTGTAGCTGCAACACCCCATCTTTCACCAATTTTCATATGTAGTGATATTTGTTGTTTATGTGCCTCGCCTTTCCATGGAATACAGGGTCTTCCAACCCCATGTAATAGTGCATCAACCCTAGATCCTTCATATTAAATTCTATTGCTAATTGTATCTTACATTCTCGAATATGACCTTCCACACTTGTTATGAGAAGAGCACCCACGTATAAAAGAATGATCACTAGTTCGTCCTTCACTACATTGATATAAAGATTTGGATCAGCAAAACTCTATGAAAAGCCCAGTCTTTGTAGATATGTGTCCATCCTGTCATATCAAGCCCTTGGGGCTTGCTTAAGGCCATAAAGTGCCTTCTTCAACTTGCAGGCATGAGTTTCTTTATTATATACTTCAAACCCCGAGGGTTGTTCAATATACAATTCTTCATCAATGGTACCATTAAGAAAAGGTGTTTTAACATCCATTTGATGGATGTTCCATTCCATAGATGTTGCTAAAGAGACCAGTGACCTTCTGGTTGTGTACCTAGCTATAGGTGCAAATGCTTCTTCATAATCAAGGCTTTCTTGTTGAGAGAAACCCTTGGCCACAAACCTTGCTTTGTACTTTTCACTGTTTCCATCTACTCCACACTTAATCTTGTAGATCCATTTGGAAGATACCACAAATTTGTTATTCGTCCTAGGAACGATTTCCCAAACTCCATTTTTCATTGTAGATTGATATTCTTCATTCATGGCGTCCTTCCATTCTTGATTATTGACATCTTCTTCAAAAGTGGATGGTTCTGCTTCGATTAACTTTATCGTATAAGATGCATACCCATAATACATTTTAGGCTTCTTTCTTTCCCTTAATGTACCTTTAGCTACAATATGTCCTTATGCTTCTTGAAGAGTAGAATTTAGCCAATTTGGTCTCTTATGATTTTCGAGGATTATGACATGTCGCACAGGTTCACTAGGACCTTCTTCTTCATGATTTGTCTTCTTCATCCCTTGGAAATTCTTTAAATATAGCTAATTCTTCATCATCATAATCAATCGGGAGATCTTTATACTTTTATATCTAATGCTTTCATCAAAAATTACATCTTTTCTTACTTCAATTTCGTGTCCTTCCTTTATGTAGATCCTATATGCCTTTGATGAGTTACTATAGCCAACAAATATGCCCTTCAAGCTTGTAGGATCCAATTTCTTCCTTATATCTTTTGGAATGTGAATGTAAACAGGGAAACCAAATATTCAGAGATGGTCTACACATGGTCTCTTTCCAGTAAATGCTTCTTCAGGAGTCATGTTTTCAAGTGTCCTGTGAAGACTTTGATTTTGAATATAGACACTTGTTTTAGATGCCTCAGCCCATAGGAATAAAGGTAAGTCTTGATCATGTAACATTGCTCTAACACTTTCTTCAATTGTACAATTCTTCATTTTTGCTACTCCATTTTGTTCTAGATTATATGGAACTATCAGTACTCTCTTAATTCCAACCTCCTTATAGAAAGCTATGAGTTCCTTTGATGTGCATTCTCCTCCATTATCAAATCTTAGTACCTTTATCTTTCTTTCTGTAAGATTATTTACTTTTGCTTTGAATTCTTGAAAATCTTCAAATACTTCATCCTTGGACTTAAGTAAATAAATCCAAGTCTTCCTTGAGTGGTCATCAATAAAAGTCACATAGTATAGATGACCTCCAAGAGATTTTGTAGACATAGGACCACAAACATCAGAGTGAATGAGATCTAGGATTCCTTGAGATTTTGAAGCACTGCTTCCAAATGGTTTTTTTACAATTTTACCTAATGCACATCCCTTACTAATTCCTCCATGATCCTCCTTTAGTTTAGGGATGCCATTCACCATTGAATTTAAAGTTGATAAGATTTTGTAATGAAAGTGTCCAAACCTTCTATGCCAAAGCTCACATGGGTTGACTTCAATGTGAACCAAGGGTTGAGAGAGAGGTGAAAGTAATATGTAGAGCCTTCCCTCATGAATCCCAATAACTTGTGCATTGTTGATGCTAGAGCCCTTATCCCACACCATAACTTTTCCATCTACAAAAGTGATTCTATCTCCTTTATCTTTTAAACATGAAATGGAAAGTATATTTTTCTTCAAACCTAGAACAAATAGAATGTTGCTAAGATGTATGTTTCCTACATCTTCTAGCTCCAACGAAATTGATCCAATTCCTCTTATTGCATAACTCTTTTTCTCTCCAAGTTCAACTGAGTAAAAAAAAATTCCTCTTGATAGGGTCTTTAGTTGTCCATGTTCACTTGTCATATGTCAAGATGCTCCACTGTAAACTACCCAT
The DNA here is from genome assembly GCA_000404065.3 of Pinus taeda. Taxonomy (NCBI): domain Eukaryota; kingdom Viridiplantae; phylum Streptophyta; class Pinopsida; order Pinales; family Pinaceae; genus Pinus; species Pinus taeda. Next base: position 276,374 of record APFE031222098.1, read on the forward strand.
ATGTTTTCATCTTCAAAATTACCTGTAAGTGCTAAGAATAATCCTTTGTCCTTTGTAGTGGAGGTTGTGGTCATATAATTCTTGATAGATGATAGGAGATCCTTAAATGATTTGATGCCTTACTTGAGGTGACTTGCCATCATAGAAAATTGCTTCAATGAGAACTTCAATGGATTCTTGAAGGATGTAGTGATCTTCATCATGCCCTTTGTCAACCATAGCTCTGAAACCATGTTGAAAAATCAATAGGGCTACAAATGAGGTGATTTCTCTTAGACTTCATAACTACTTGTGATGTTCTTTTACTTTTTTTTATTATTAGCTTCTTCTTTTCTTACTATCATGTTGTACTTATCATCAAACAGCTACCAAAACATGAATATCAATAGTACACAAGGACACAAGATGTAGGCTTCTAGCCAAGGCCAAAACCTCTCCTCTTAAGAGGAAAACCCAAAAATATCTTCTCTTCTTATAGATTCTTCAAATGACGAATTCCAAGACCTCTAGACCAATACCAAAACCCTTCCAAGACCAAGTCAGACCTTCTTGACGATGTGCTTATTTTATCCAAGTCAAACCAAGTCAAATATCTTCTAGTAGCACAACTTTGACCCGCAACTTCAAATTTTTCAGCCCTCGCTGTATGTCTGAAATTTTTGGCCCCTTGCAACTAGTTGCAGCTTCGCACATGTTGGAAAATTAAGGCTTCTAGAGATTCCTCCTTCCTTCTCTTGGACTGCTTCTTCTTCTATGCCTTATGAGAGATCAAATTGCCTCTCTTTCCTTAAATTTCGACCCTCCTTGACTTCTTGAAAACTTCGTCCTAGTAGCTGCAAAACCTTAGCCTTCCTTTCACACATGTGAAAGATAGAGAGAGAGATCAAAAATATTGTCTTATTTTGTCCTTCAAATCCTTCACTTTCCTTTTTCTTCTTGTCCTTTGCTTGATAGATGAGTGAATGAGAGAGTGAGTCCATAGAAGGTCGAATTATCTCTTATATATAGGCTTCCAAGGAGGACGACATGCCCTAATCAGGTTGACTTCTTCATTGCCAGGCCGACTTGGTCTTGGAGGGGTATTTTGAAACTTGACTCAAAAATAGTTCTTTTGACATGTTACAAGATGCCCACTGGGGTCTTTTACATATGACAATGACTCTTTGACTTCTTGACTCAATGACAAAACCTAGAAGCACTCAACAAGTGCTTTGATCTATAATAAAATGGCATTGAGCATGAAACCCTTGCTACAAAAATAATAATAATAATATTTTTTTCATTTTACAATATACAAGAATAAAGAGTACATATGAAGACGGATCCTATTTACATATTTAAACAACACACGTGTGAGACAATGATATATTCTACCTCAATAGTGGAAAAAACAACTATTTAGCTTTGGCATCCAACTAATAGATCCTCTTGTAAAAATAAAACCATAACTCGAAGTACATTTTCTCTTGTCCACATCACTTTCAAAGTCTAAATCAACATAACCAAAAACAAAATCACTACATACACTATACGTGATTTAATAATCCCTTGTACATCTAAGTTAACAAAGCCCCCATTTTACAACTTTCCAAAGCTTTATTCCTAGACTTGCCATATATCTATCGACAACAACTAATGTGAACTATCTAGTCTAGTACAAACCATCACATATGTTAAATTTCTTATTGCACTAGCATATAGTACACGAGACATATAATGTTTTCTTCTTCACTACTAGGACATAAACTTGAGGAAAGCTTAAAATAAGAAACTGAAAAGATGTTTATAGGTTTCACATTATTCATACCGAATTTTATGAGTATTTTCTCCATATACCTATGTTGTTATAACATGAGCTTACCATTCAAACAACAAAAATCCTTTAATAAAAGAGATGTGATCTGAATTTGAAACTACTTGTAAATGGTTGGCAAGGTATTCAATTCAGTAATAAACATGTTTAAAAGATGCCCATGTCTTGCAGTAAAGAAACAAATAAAATTTTCAGTTGTTCATGATCCATTTAAGCATAGCAGAATTATTTCCTTTTAATTTTTAACACATTAAAAAAAAATTGTTCTGCAAAATAAATCAACCACAGATGCAAAAGAAGTTGATAAAGCAGTTCACCCCTCCTGGGCTACGTCTGCTGGGTCCAAGGCTCCCAAATGGGCCTATCCTCGTTTTAATTAAATGCTCAAAATGAATATACAGCTGAATAGAAGTCTCTACAGGTGGAATAGACTGTTAAAACGGATTTAGAACACTTGAATCCTTCAGGATTGACTACTGGTTCACCTCCAATGGATACCTGCAACCCTATACAGTTCTCACAATACGGGGCCCTGGTGGCTCCTAGAACTTCCACGGCTCCAAAACCTCTGCAAATGACCTCAGATAGCTGTCAAACCTGTGCCAATGGCTTCATAAGGTCGAAAATACCCAAAATCAAAAAGAAATTCATCCAAAACCGACTTTCCTAGCCAAAGTTATGGCCCATTAAAGTTTTCCTCCAATTATGCCTAGAAACACTCCAGCTAACTTTAGTTGGAGTCCAGTTAACTCCGCCAATTATGGTGGGTCAGCCAAATTTTCCGCTCCGCCAAAATTTCCGCCAACAGGACTGTCAGTTAACGGCCAGTGAAACCCGCATGTGATCAGAAAAATCGGCTGGTGGTTTGCCTCGGATTTTGTGCTGGGCGGTTAAAGGTTTAGCCCACGGTTTTGGGCTGTGGTCATATGTATGCGGGGCTGGCCCCTTTCATTTCCCGCCCAAAACCTTTTTCAAAAGTTAAATAAATATTGGTTCATATTCCTTTCAACTTCCGTCGTTGTGGCCCAACGGTAAGGCTTGGCACTTGTATGCAGGAGGTCATGTGTTTGATCCTCCATACACCCAAACAAAATTTTAAATAACCCACATACTCTTGCTGACGTCACCCTGGGCCACGCGGCGGCTTCTGAGCTTGCCACATGGCAGCTTCTGATTGGCTTGCCCAAAAGGAATATTCTGTGGAATATTCTTTTTTTATTTTTTTTTTTAAATTCAAAAATTAAGGGTTATTGTCAGGCCAGGAGTAACTCCAGTTTGGCAGAAAACTGATACGATTTATTTCATTAGGTAGCTATTGTTATATACAAAGAATTTGACTGCTCAGTTCATCTTCTTGATGACTGTTCACATTCCAAATTCACCCAATCGCAGAGGATTAGGTGTCAACATTCCCCCC
>APFE031222110.1:0-12193 GCA_000404065.3 Pinus taeda
TATGGGGCACATTAATAACAATATGGGGACAATAGGGGCACAACAATATTAATAAGGGGTATAACTACAAAGTAATGGGGTAATCGCTAGTATTATAGGGACCCAACAAAAATACACTTATTTGGATTCAATCAGATTTTGTAAAAATGACACCGTTCAAAGATCAACTGAAGGTGTTTAGGATGATCAATTCTCTTTTGAGAACGAGTAGCTAAATCATCCAAATATGCTTCGATAAGGTGTTTGATGTCATGAAAAGCGTAAGACATGGCCTGCTAAAAAGTGGCTCCGGCATTTTTAAGGCCAAAAGGAATATTTTTGTATGCAAACGTACCCCAAGGGAAAATAAAGGTTGTCTTGTGCTGATCTTCTAGACGGATAGTAATTTGATTGTAACCAGAGAATCCATCCATCAAAAAAAAAATTCATTACCCGCACATTCATCAATAATTTGATCAATAAAGGGCATGGGGTAGTTGTCTTTTGGACAAGCCTTATTTAGGTCCCTAAAGTCAATACATACTTGGATCATTCCTTGCTTTTTATCTATGAGGACGGGATTAGAGACCCACTTAGTCAGAGGAATGGGGTATATGAAGCCCGCCTTAAGCAGCTTTTCAACTTCAGTTTTAATAGCTGCTGCTTTTCTAGGATTGACCGGTCGAATTTTTTGATGGATAGATTTAGCGTTTTCATATGTCTTGATCTCATGCTAGACTATAGATGGATCTATTCCAGGCATTTCCTCATAATACCAAGTGAACACATCATGAAACTCTTTGAAGAGATCAGTGTAAATTTGAATTTCTTCAGGGGAACAGTTAGCTTCGATGAAGACATTTTCGATTATGTTATGATTCCTAGAGATGTTCACAGGTACAGTTCGTGAGATAACAGACATGTTACCTTTGGCAGAAAACTGTGTTGGTCCCAAAGGGTTTAAAACTGTATGGACATCACTAGTAGACAGACTCAACAAACTTGACTCAATTTCTCGTAAATGAGGGAGGAAATATGAATGATGATGTAAATCATCCCATTGCCTATCAACGCCCATCATTTCTTTTATAATTGCTTCCTCAAATGGTAAGACTGTATCTAAGTAATCTTGGGTTGAAGCTGAATCGAGGGTCCAGGCGGAGCCACATCTCCATCTAACTCCTTTGGTGAGAAAGGAGTAGGATGGGAGTCTGCAGAGTTAAAAATAGACTGATAAGAAATTTCTATTGCAGACACAGGACATGCCATTCCACCTACCTACCCTCCATCTAATGTGGTGGTAGATGAGGGTAAAGGCCAAGGGTCTGAAAAATAATGAGTTTGAAAGAACTATCTTCTAGAATGTCCCCTGGAGGATGAAATAACATTGATTCTAGCTGGAGCAGGGAGATCAAAAATACCCATTAAAGAAGAGTATATCCCAACTCCTAAATTCTCAATAGATTTCTTGGGATTGTCCACTAATGGAATAGTAGAGTCAGAGGATGCGTGAGAATCACCCAAAGAATAGTCCATCTGATCAACTTTTATAATCCATGCCTCATGAGGAAAACAATGGATGTGAAATAATGATGAAACTATGGCATCCATCTCATAAATCCAATTCCTGCCTAAGAGGAGTTTGTAATCCAGGTTCACATCAAAAATTTCTACCTCAATATTTACCACCTTTCCCCCAACACAGATGAGAAAGGCTAGAAAAATCTCATGCGGCCTATGAGAATTTCCATCAAATGTCGTCAATAGAGTCAGTGAAGGAACAGCTTGAGGTGATCCAATGGCCTTCCAACATGACATGGACATCACAAATGTGGAATCTCCCTCATCTATAACTGTTTGAAAGATGTTATTCTTTTGATATGTAGACTTTATTTGGAAATCCATATGATGGGGAAGTCTCTTTTTGATGTTTGACATATCAAAAGTGAGCACAAGAGAAATTTTTGGATCTACTGCTCCAATTGCCGAGAGAAAAGCACTCCTTTGAGTAGGGCATGATTGGAGTACCTCTAATGATGACATAGCGCAAGGACTCCGAGCCAAGTCTTCTACAATTGAGTAGTTATGGGCTGCCCTAGCATTAGGGTTAATGGTCAAGCACTTCATGGAGCCTTTCGGCATCTGAGGTATAGACTCAACAAAGGGTCTATCAATATGGAGCAGCTCTGAGGCATCAGAAGCAGACATAGCCTTAGATGATTCTGATTCACCGTAATCACATGATCGCATAACGATGTCAATATGTGAGCTCATCATATAAACATTTGACGATTTTTCCCCTTCCTGGTTGCCCCCTAGGAGGGTACCAGCATTAGAATTTCCACCAACAAGTAATTGTTGCCCTTAGGGAAAAGGGTTAGTGAGAACAGCTTGGGAGCTAGAAGACCCCTACTGCTCAAATGATCCCCATTGCATAACTTGCATGGAAATTTTACCTTTCTCTTGGACTCTTTCTTACCCTCTCCAACATCATTGCCGGTTTTTTCACATTGCCCTTCCCATCCCAATTCTTCTTCCTACCTCGTCCTTTCTTCTTTCCATTAGATTGTTGATTTCCTTTGGGGTTAGAAGTTTGGATTGCATTTATAGACGTAGGTTGAGAAAGTGTAGATGTGGATGGTGATGCCTACATAGAGGAAGCAGTTTGTAAAGACAACTGTTGCAATTGATTTAGCAGGTTAACCGTGTTTACATAAATTGATCCAACTAGCCCGTCCACATGGGGACCTAGCTTTGGTTTGGCTATATCCACCTTGGATCTAAGAGCATCAAGTAGAATTTTTTGAAGAACCCTAGATTGATAATAGATCAGTTCTAATTGTTGCGCCCTGAAAATAGCCTGCTCTTTAGTGAAAACACTAGAGAGGGACATGTCCTTAAAGTTCTCAGGTTGTAATGATTTAAGAAACCATTCGAGAAGGAATTATTATGGGATATCAGCTTTTATGGGCCTCTTCCTTCTCCTCCATTCCTAAATATGATCAGAAATGTGAGTTGTGTGATCTTGTTGAAAATTATTCAAAAGATCAGTTCCGGCATCATATCGGACAAGTAATTGAAAATGGTTCAAAAAGATAATAGCCAAATCGCCGAAAGAAGTGAAGGTTCCCCCTAGTAGCTCTATGTACCACTTAGCCGCATTTCCAGTTAAGGTACGTTGAAATAATCTCAACCTGATTGAATCGTCTATCAGGGACTTGGCCGAACACATAAGTGGAAGGTGGTTACGTGGTCACCCAGATCTTCCCCTGTCTTCCCCTCGAATTTTGGGATATCGGAGGGAAGTTTGATTAGGACTGGAGGCCAAGCTGGGTTATACCTAATCGAATCATTAGTCAATTTAGTGAGATCTGGCAAAGTTTAACGTTGCTAGAAAAAGGAGTCGCTGTGGACCCTGAGGATTCCACCGGGTGTGGGCGGAACTCCCAATGTTCTAAAAAGAATGACCAGGATTTGTGAAGGCACCAGGTTGCCCGAAGTAATTCATAGACCGAATTGAACCATAAGGATCCCCTTGTGATCCAGCAAAATTTTGAGTTTGACCAACTCCTGCCGAAAATCCTCCGTAACTGGTAAATTTACCCCCTAAAGAAGTGTTAAAAGGAGCAGAAAGCCCTTGATAAGGATTCCATGCGTTAGAATAGGGAGAAAAGTTTTAAAAATAATTGACAAAAGAATATGGCATATTCCCCTGTTGGCCGAAATAGTATTGATTCCTGGCTCCTAACCCACTAACTACAGGGTTTGTCCAACTTTGAAATTGATTATAACCTTGACCTGAAAAGGAGAAAGGCATGGATCCCACAGTTGGGTTGGAATGTGGTATGTGACCAACCCTAAATGGAAAACCTTGAAAAGAAGTTGATCCACTCACCATGGATGTGGAGGTTTCTGATGGAATACTCAATGGAACCGAAGGAATCACGCGGGTCAGTATTCCAAAAGGGAAAAAACCAATGCTAGAGGCAACAGCTTGAGAACTTCCACTTGATGATGGAATGGAAGTAGAACCAAATATAGCAGTGCTAGGAGTAACATAAGGTATAAAAAAATTTCCTCCTCCTTGTACAAATACAGGAGTCTGCATACTCGTAGCACTTGTCGTGGATGTCATGCTTCCAGCAGTGGTCATTGAAGGAATAGATTGATGTAAACCTAGCCTTGAAGTCCTGTTGGTTGGAGTTCTAACGTATAATAAAATGTCTGGATGATCAGGAGGAAGAGGAGAATTAGGAGCCACAATAGACTCTGCAAGCTCTTCGACCTCAATGTTATCTTCCGACTGAAAGAGGACTTGAGAAAGAACTGGAGTGTTCCTCTCTAACTCTCTACTTGTACTAGGTCTATCTTGTGAATCAATGACTCCAACCAGAGGATCAATCTCTGATACGCCTAATGCCACTGGTTGAAAACCACTGGCATTATCGCTCTTATGCCTTCGAGGAGAAGGCTCAAGCCTCGTAAGTGATAGCCCATGAGGTCTCCTAGACCGATGATCTGGTCTATCAGCCACTTTGAATTATTTTTAAGAAATCTACTTAAAGACTCGAAAAAATTGTGAAGCTAGGCCAACTAGGAGCAAAGAGAACTCTCTAAAAGTCCCTAAAGATGCAAGCAATCAAAAAACTTTCAAGTATTTCCGCTTCGAGTGATTAGGACCAGACACCAAAATACAATAAAGCCAAAATCAAGGGCCTTCCCAAAATATACTGGGGTAATTACACCCCAGGCCTACTAGCAAAAGTATCAGAGGCAGTTACGCTGACGTCCAGACAATAGCCTTTGACGGTGCAAGCACCGAAGCTTCGCAAGGGTACCCTCCAGAAGTATTGTTGAACGTGATGCAACATCAGCCTCAGGTGCCATAGGATTCCCCTCCGTAGCCACCTATGCGATCCCTAGGAAAGGAAACTATGGATACCAACTCATATCAAAAGTCTAGCAAAACAGTCATGAGGAGGGATCCAACAAGTTGGAGAGTGGGTATCTCTCTTCCTTGTCTTCACTCTCCCTCGTGCTTAACTCCTAGTCACGAAGCTTTCCCGACCTTTCTAACGATATTGGGTTTCGCTCTTTATTCAACTTCTACGTTTTGTAATTTGAGCGACCTTGGAGAGTTAACTCTCCACTCACCTAATCCAAGGCCCTAATGAACCTAAACTTGTCATTGTTTGTTTAATGACAACAATAAAAGTTCTAGTTCATTTTATTAATTGCTTGATTTTATATAGCTATTATTTAAGTTAGGGGGAATTACGAGAGTGAAATTGATGACGTTTTTATGACGCAAAAGAAATCAATAGAAAATTAACTATATGAATGCAATCATTTTCTTTGATGAAGAGTGATCTCTACTTGGGTTCTACAAAAACTTATATATAAGCAAAATATTTTTCTTTTCTTTTCTGAAACAATCCACACACACCCAAAAACTAAAAAAAAACTAAGAATGCCTTAAAATGCAAACTAACCTAATGAAAATTACAATGATGATGCAAGATCCTAAACAACACTCATAAGCAAATGCAACTCTTTATAGAGACAATAAGCCAACTTAAAATGAAGAGGGAAAAAATTTGAACACAAATCTCTCTTCAAAGGAAGTGGAACAAATCGCAAAAGATCTCAATTCGCTTTTCAACACTAAAACAAAAGAAACCAAAAACCAAAAATTGGAAAAATAAAAATAAAAACAAAGGTTTTTTTTGAGCTTTTTCTTTTAAAGGGAACAAAACAAATTTTCGAGGTCACAAAAGTACGATTAAAACTCGGAATATCAATAAATAGGCACAAGCATTCTTTCAATCTCACAAGTTATAAACTCGAAAATGAATAAAACTTGAACAAGAAAGACTAAGAACTTGTACAAATTGACCCAAGTAGCAGCAAAATATTTCGACAAACTGACAAAAAGGTCAAGAAAGAAATACTTTCAAACTTGTCAAAAAGACTCTCAAAAAGCAAGAAAAGCAACAAGGCCACCAAACAAGGGAAATCAAAGCAAGGGATTTGAAATCCGGGTTAGAAACGAAAATGAAAACAATTTTCTATTCTAGAAGACCAGAACAACCAAGAATTTCATAACGAAGCCTTGAACCCAAGATAAAAACTAAAAACTTTCTTAAGAAGCAATCCTAGGCCAAATATTTTTAGTGAGAAGGAGATTTTTGAAAAAGAAAGCTTGTAGGAAAAATGAATTCTCCAGACAGCAAATGACCATACAATAGCATAAACCACCAGGCAGAAGACCTAGCTGGACAGAAAGATTTGAGAAAACAATCTAAAAAATTGCATATGCGACTGTGTAAAAGCACAAAAGCATGCACATGCATTTCTAATATAGGAAACTCGCATATACATGGTTCTGCCTTAAAGAAACCTACATGTATACGCTATTGTAATCAAAGAAAACATCATATATAAAGCTTTATTAGGAAAAACAAAAATCAAGGTCTGATCAGGAAGATCAGACTCGATGCCTGGGATACTAATGGACTAAACAATACTATAAAATCAAGCAATCAAGAAAGTTAACCCTGATTGAGAACAAACAACACAAACCAGGAATAACAAGATTGTTATCCCCAATGGAGTCGCCAATTTTGTTATGGGTGAAACCACCTGAGGGCTTTGGGCTGAGAACCCCAACAGAGTAGAGGGAAAACCTCAACAAAAAGTGCTCAAACAATCATCAAAAGTCCTTATTCTACTAAATTGTGTAGGAGTTTCCTTACCTGGATGTCCTTCATTTGGGTAGATCTCGCAGGGTGAAAACCCTCAGCTTCTCCCGATGTTCTTGAAACCTGAAAATTATTCAAATGGAATATACACGACAATAGAAAAATAAAGCATATACATGATTTTAACATTAAATCATATAAATGAATAACTAATTATACATCAATAAAAGATTCATAAATGAATTACAACATAATTTTGATGCATAAACACATTTCATGTCAAAAACAAAATAGCATTCCTTTTATTGAAGTAAGCTATAAACAAGGTGGAGAAATATGACCTGAGTCCTTCTCTGGCTCCAAGCGAAACTGTCCTCCGGATCCGTCCTTTCCCAGCCTTCAGCAATCTTCCTCCATCACCAATACAAGGATATCTCAAGCAAGATGGGGGATATCTACAATCAAGAAAACAAGGGTTTCCTAAAGCTTTGGGGAGTGTAGGAGGCACAAGGATTCTTCAGAGTTGATCAGCGATAATCTCATAGTATCAATATCTCATCCTTTCTCCCTTAAGGCCTTCCCACTGAGGTTTATTTATACCTCTCCAAATTAGTTTTTTCAGTTCGGAAACAATTGGGCCATGGGCAATAGGAGGTGAGTAAGAGGTAAAACTCCATGAACCCACCCGAATTAAGGAATTTAATTTTTAGTGTTTTACATATGTATGTGGGTTGGATATATTTTGACCCACATTTACATGTTTTTATCACAGGGCAAAGTAGCGTATAGGGAATAAAACATTGTTTTTTAGATTTTGGACCAAGTATGGAAGGAAGGGTCGCTCTAGGCCATAATCAAAGCATCATATTTACCAAAAGTGGTAAATGGTGCTATAATAATAAAATATATTGCTGAATAACTTATTCATAGACTTTTCCAATGGTATATGACACTCCATTTAACTCCATATGAATGAGGAGATATGAAAGATTAACCATGTATTTTTACAAGTTTGCCCTACAAGTGAACATAGAAACACCATAAATAAATAATATATGAGTGTATTTGAAGATAATCCAAGCTAGAACAGACATGAGGTGTCAAAAAGAAGTTGGGAAATACTCTTGGGATTTTAAAGGTGGACTAGAAATATCATTTGTGGAGTGGTCGAGTCTTCTTGGTATGTTTTCTATAAATTTTCTTCTGGGGTGTTTAAGATGTTAAAATTTAAGATGATAGAGATGATAATTTTTTTGTATGTCATATGGTAAAAAATTTAGACATTATTTCACTTTACTTTCGGATATATTCTTTGAGGAATTTTGGGTTCTTTAATGCTCCTAAAGTGCTTCAAACATGTCATCTCAAAATTTTCTCTATATCTTTTCTTCTAAAATGTTTCAGATTATGAAAATTTAAGGATACAAAGATGATATATTTGTGTACATGTGGTGAAATTTTTAGGAATCGGTTCTCTATACTTTCAGAAATCTGCTCTAAGGATGTCAAGGTTCTTGAATGCTTTTGAAATCTACTTTAAAAAAGTCAGCTTGCCATTTCTGCTATAAGTTTTCTTTTGAGATGTTTCATATTGTAAAATATGGAGGAGAGATGGAAATATCTCTAGGCATCCGTGGTAAAAATTGCATACTTTAGTTCACTATAATTTCATAGATATTCACTATGGAAGTTAGGTTTTTGAATAATCCTAAAATCATCTTCAAATAGGCCATTTTGACATTTTCAGTATATCTTATTTTCAGAGATGTTTTAGATTGTGAATCTTTTAAAGACCTATGGAGACATGTAGAAATATCTCAGATAAAAATCATACTTTGGCTCACTATACTTTTGGAGATATGCCTCGTGGAAGGAAGGGTTTCAAAATGACCTTGAAATTAGTTTCAAACATGTCAGCGTTGAATTTTTGCTATAACATTTTTTGGGACTTTTTAGATGGTGAAATTTTCAGGGATCCAAGGAGACATACAAAAGTGCCTCAATAAAATTCTCATGGTAAAGTTTGAAAATTTGGATACTTGACATGTTGCACAATTTCATTCTTGGGAAGAGGCCAAAGACAAGTTTCACGAGAAGCAGACTTATTGAAGGCAGACGCAACAAGAAGACTTGGTAATGGTAGAAGTGGCTAGTAAATACATTGAAGGGAGAAATAGCAAGAAAACTTAGTGAATTAGGTTAGTGCCTACGGATATTTGTAGAAGTGGGGATTTGTGTCTCCATTAGGTTGGTTCAAACAAATAACTATTATAAATAAGTTTTCATTTATATCTTGTGCTCCATGTTTTTCATATGAGATTGTTTTGTATGACTCGTGAATGTTTAAATAAGTAAAAATTATCTTATACTAATTCACCCATTTCTCAATATAAGTGTGAATTCAACAATTGGTTTCAGAGTAAGTTCCTCCATAAGCAATCTAACCACTAGAAGGAAACTCTCATAAGCAAACATGGCTAGTATTGAAGTATCTTTCACAAATATAGCTCCATTATTCACTGGAACAAACTATGTTTTTTGGAGGATAAGGAAGAGGAATTATTCAATGTCTCTTGTCTTTGATATATGGAAATCTATAATGGATGGTTATACAACTCCACCAACTCCTCTATATTATTAAAGATGATATTAAGGGTTGTGTAAATAATGCAAAATCCTTAAATTTCATCCTATGTGACCTATCAGAACCATAATTTGTCAAATAAATGCTTTATGAGTCTCTAAAAGATATTTCGGACATTCAAAGTAGTTATGAAGGAGATGACAAGGTGAAGAAGGAAAAGCTTCAAACTCATAGAAGAAAATTTGTAAGTTTAAAGATGAAATATGAAGAAAATATTACAACCTATTTCCTTTATGTGGATGAAATTGTCAACACCATTACCAAACTTGGTGAGGAGGTTAAAGAACCAATGGTTATGCAAAAGGTGATAAAATCACTCCCTCTATGATTTGATGAAAATGTCTCAACAATTGAAGGAATGAAGGATCTGGAAAACATTAATATGGATGAGTTTCATGCAATCTCCACTGCATATGAAGTGAGAACATAAAAATAAAATTCAATATTTAAGGAAACAAGCATCGCAATATTAAAAAGGACAAAAGGACATAAAGCATGTGGTTATTCTACTTATGAATTGAATGCAGAAGAAATGAGAAAGTTGAAAATATGATCTAGCAAATACAAAGGTAAGCTACCATTCAAATTTTTTAATTATGATAGAGTAGAACATTCTGTTGTTAAATTACCATATGAAAAATGGGAAGATAATGAATATGAAAAACATAAAATAAAAGAAAATATTATATACATAAAAGAGGAAAATATTTCAGGATCGAAATTTTTTACTTTAGAGAAAATAGTAGAACTTCAAAAGAGAGTGATGGATATGCTTCTGACATTGACAAATATGCATTCCTCTTCATAGCAATGGATAGAAATATTGTTGATGAAGTTAATGAAGACAACCATAAAGAGAAAAAAAAATTAAGAAGAAGAAGACATTGATGCGGAAGTAAATATGGAAGAGAACTTGTTAGTTCCCTAGAAGAAATAAATAGGCTTAGAAGGAAGATTAAATAGTAGAGGAAGTTATTACATAAATATGAGAAGAAAGACCATAATCTTGATGAATCAAAAATCACCATCTTGAAGACACAACTAGAGGAAGAAAAAGGGATAAAAGAAGTGGTGAGAAGTGAACTAAAAAAAAGAGGAGAAAATTGTGCAAGGCTAAAATTAAAAGTCATTTCCTTAAGAAAGGAACTAGAGAAAGAAAATGTTCAGTGGAATCAAAGATTGAAGTTTGGAAAGAGTACTTAAAACTTAGCTGATATTCTTAGTTGCTAAATATCACCTTTCATCAAGATAGTTCTTGACTGCATCCAACATCATAAGATCTCCAAGGGAAAGTCAAGTGTAGGTTTTAACCTTGTACATAAATTACCTGTAGATGAATTCTAAAAATATAAAATAAGAAATGGCGAGAACATAAAACATAAAACAGATATACACATAGATTTTACCTTGGATCCCAAAACTGGGACTACCAGATTATTTTTAATTATGTTCCTTTCAATGTTTCAATACATATATACATGTTGAAGAACTCATAATCCCCAATCCATTAACCCTGGATTAGAACATAATTGTATTTCTCTTGACTAGACCTACAAAATACCATAGGCAGAAAACCATCATACCCAATACCATGTGCAAAACCCATGCACAAAACCTTAGGTAGGTCCACCCACCTAATATAGGGTCCAAAAAAAAATTATTGGGGCATTGTCCACCTTTAAAAGAAACACCTCTTTTTCCTCAACCATATCCCTCACAAAGTGATACTCAACATCAATGTGCTTTGTCTTTGAATGATAAGCAAGGTTCTTTGCCAAGAAATTTTCATTTTGGTTGTCATAGTCTATCCTTATAGCTCACTGTACTAACCTCATACTTGAACACAATCTCTGCAACCAAACTACTTCATTGCTTGCATGAGTGGCTGCCATGTATTCTACCTCTGTAGTTGAAAGTGCCACTACAAACTGTCTCATGCTCATCCAACTGAATACACCTACAAATAGGTTAAACACATACCCACTCGTAGATCTTCTCTGATCTAAATCTGTAGCCCAGTCTACATCACCAAAGCCATAGATGTCCAAAACTATGTCCAATCCTAGTCTTCCTTGGTAGCACAAACCATAATCACTAGTGCCACGTAAATACCTTAAAGCTCACTTCACTATTGTCCAATGCTCTTTCTGTGGTTTTGACATAAACTTTCTCAATATTCCCACTCCATGTCTGATGTCTGGTCTAGTACAGACCATTACATACATCAAGCTACCAACTACACTTGCATATGGAACATGGGACATGTCCTCTTCCTCTTCTTGTGTCTTGGGACATTGTTCAGTCGATAACTTTACACCTACAAGAATAGAAACCTTCACTGGTTTACTATCTTGCATATTAAACCTCTACAATATTGTCTCAACATATTTCCTCTAGTTTAACCAGAGCTTCCTCTTTTCCTAATCTCATTTAATTTCCATGCCCAAAATATAGTTTGCAGCACCAAGATCCTTCATGTCAAATTTAGAGGACAATTGGGTCTTCAAATCGTGGATAATTTATTTGTTATTTCCAATCAGTAACATATCATCCACATACAAGACCAAATAAATAACATGTCACCAATTAATTTAAAATACACACATTAATATGCTTTGCTTCTGAAGAAGCCAAGTCCCCGTATATATGTATCAAATTTTGGATACCACATCTTTGGTGACTTTTTTAGCCCATACAAAGACTTTTTTGACCTGCGTACCGATTCTTTCTTACCCTTTACCACAAATCCTTCAAGTTTCTTCATGTAGATCTCTTCTTCCAAATCCCCGTGAAGAAATGTTGTCTTCACATCCATCTGTTCTACCTCAAAATCAAAAGCAGCAACAACAGATAAAAGTAATATAATAGA
>APFE031222115.1:0-22096 GCA_000404065.3 Pinus taeda
CATATATTTATCTTAATTTCTCATCTACCAAGCACTAATAGAGATCAAATTTATGAAAATACAAACTTCTTTTGAGTGTAAAACATGAGAAAAAATTTGCACTTCAATAAATTTTATTCCTCTAGATTCTTGGTAAATCCATTGTTAAAATATTAAAATGGATTTATGCTAGTTTAAAAATAATTTTATGATTCATATTTTCATATTAAAATACTAATACATGTTCCCTCATATTCTGTAGGAGTTAAAAAACATATATTTATAGGATATAATCAATCTCTTTCTTTCTTTATATATATATATACAAAAGCATTGAATTAGTTTTCTTATTAAATATTGAAGGAATTACAAATCTCCCTCTTATCTTACATTAGAAAGACCTATTAATGGAATATGAAATTTCTCATTCTTTCTCTCTCCATAAATATATGGTGCTAAAAAAAAATATTGAACATGCATATTGAGATATTTTATTTATACCTCACATTAATTTTTTCTATTATTGATATTTTTTAAATATTACATATTGAGAATGGAATAAATGACAATGGAAAGTGAAAATATAAGAAAAGAAAAATTATTTAAATTAGTTTACTTTTATCTTTGTAAAATTGATAGAAAATTGTGTTACTTAATATGGAATTTTTATGTATGGTTGACACTAATTTTTTGTTATTAATATATTTTTCTTTTACAAATTGAATGTCAACTGAATCTAAAATTAATTATACATCATATAATCTCAATAATAATATTTTTACATGCCATCTATTAACTCCATATTAAGTCAATTAAGTAGTGAAGAAGTACATATTCCCTCATACTAAGAAGTCAAATTATTTTTTTCTTTTAATTAATTTATTTCTCCAAATAATGTTGATGTAAAATTAAGGTGAAATTTGAAGCATTTTATTTTTGGGAACATTGATTTGTTTAGTTATTACTATTTTCAAATTTGTTAATGAAAGTATTATTTTATTATTTTTAAATATAACATTAAGTGACAACTCCTCCCTCATAATGTGAGTCCATGTTTGTGTTTGTAACTCTCAATGAATTTCTTTTGCATTAAGAGAAAACATGGATATATACAAGGAGAGGGAGACCATTGGGATTCATCTTCTAATGCCTCTTTATTTTTTTTGTTTACAATATTTACATGAATTTTTGAATCCCTTGGGATTAGGTGTCAACATTCCATGCCTTAATCTGAAGGGATATTGGTGAGTCCAAGCATCATTTTGAATCTTTCAAACTTTCCACTTCCAACTGCTTTGGTGAAGATGTCTGCAATTTACCTAGTTGTGAAACAATTTCATAGGTAGATAGTCTTGGTCTCAACTTGATGTTGAATCAACTGATACTTTGTATTGGAGTGCTTAGTTTGATCATGGAACTTTGGGTTCTTGGCCAACTTTATTGCAGAAGTGTTGTCAATCAAAAGAGGAGTTGAATGCACTTGTTTCTCCTGCAAATCTTCCATAATTTTCTGGAGCCATACAATTTCCTTTGTTGCTTCAGGTGTTGGCACATATTCTGCCTCAATTGTGGAACCTGGTGGAACTGATTATTTTTGTGACCTCCAGGAGACAACCCCTAATCCAAAATTCATAGCATAATCTAAAGTAGATACACCAGTTTCTTTATCTCCATCAAAATCTAAATCAGAGTATCTAATCAAGATGAAG
Organism: Pinus taeda; assembly: GCA_000404065.3. Lineage (NCBI taxonomy): Eukaryota > Viridiplantae > Streptophyta > Pinopsida > Pinales > Pinaceae > Pinus > Pinus taeda. The sequence continues at coordinate 1,689 of APFE031222115.1, forward strand.
GCATCCACTTGTATATACATGAATCCAAAGCCTTGAGTTCCCTTTAAGTACTTTAGAAGTCTTTGTGTAGTAGACCAATGACCCTCACAAGGCTTTTAAATCAACTTATATAGGATTCCAACAACAAATGAAATGTACGATTTAGTAGTATTCAGGTAGTTGAGACCTCCTATGAGTTATCTGTACTTTGTTGCATCCTATAATTCTTTAACTTCAATGGACGTGAGCTTTAAATTATGTTCCGTTGGCGTAGTCAAAGGATTACACTCAACCATGCCAAATTTTTTCAATAAGTCTCCAATGTACTTCTTTTGAAAGAGGAATATAAACTTCAGATGTTAGGTTACTTCAATACAAGGACAGTAGTGAACATATCTCAAATTTATCATTGCAAAACCTTTCCTCAAATCCTTCTTCATCGATGCAATGAAATTTTCATTTTTCCCTGTTATCAGAAGTTCATCTACATACACCACGAGATATAGCATTATTTTTCCAACTTTATTTACAAACAAACTTGCATCATCAAGCTCATAGTGTGTGAAATTGAGTTTCAGAAGATGCTCAGTAAATTTCGCATAAGAGGCTCGCGGTGCTTGTTTAAGGTCAAACAAGGATTTGACAAGCTTCCATACTTTGTGATCTTGACCCTTCACAACAAATCCTTTTGGTTGAGACATAAAATTATTATATTTCATATCTCCATTCAAGAAATCTGTTTTTACATCCATTTGATGGACTTTCCAACCATTTTGATCTTCCAAGGAAAACATAGTATGGATGGAAGCCCATTTTGTTGTGGGGGAAAAAGTATCCTCATAATTGATCCCTTCCTTTTGAGCAATTTTTTTTTCCACAAGCCTAAATTAATGCTTGTCAAGTAAGAGATATGATGTAACATCATCCTCCCACATCTACCCAAGTACTCAAACAACAAAGCTAAACATGCAACGAGAGGCTACTATGATTGGATTCAACCTCCTATATGACCTTAAGGAAATGGAATCAACGAAAACATAACATATAGACCTTCCACATTAGCTACAGGACCCCTGAGAACCATACCAACACTTCAGGTAGTCTACCCCTCGGTCCCACTGATTTTTTTGATCACTTTCCCTCTCAACGGTCTCACAGGCCTACAAACCAACATCCAAGGAATCATTTGTCCAATTTTATGTCAGCATCCCTGGGATTTGAACCTCTTTTTCCAGCCCAGAGCCTAGGTCACTGCCTAGAATGAAATGATATCTTAAGAGTAGTAAAATAACAGGGAAACAATGATGATAAAGCAAATACTTCAACAAGTCCTTCACTAGACCCCTACTAGCCACGATAAGCATTTCGTCAAACATATCACCAACATGTAATCTATAGTTGTAAACAACAGAATTAAGCATAAGGATCTCATACTTATCTCAGAATCACTCAAAACTATTGTTCCTTCATGTCATTTTTTACATTATCATCTATTAGGTCATAGATACATTGTCCATTCATTTACAAGTAAAAACATACTAAGAGCCATACATAGTTGTTGAAAAAAAACATATATATAACCAACATAGTAACAATAGAAATACCATAAATATATCAGCCATAAAATTGACATATAAGCCAGTACATTTACACATGAAAACTAAGTGAAACAATTTCTCATTAATTATTGCAAAAACCAGCTAAAGATGGGACTACCACATTCCGCCCAGCTATAGATTAGCTAAGCCAAGTCTCTCTTCAGCCAATCACCCTCGTGCCATATTCCAAGCATGGATGACTTTGTGTGATGTTTCCATTGATATCACTTCCTTAAGGTAAAATAGGAGGTCAAATTCAATCATAGTAGCCTCTCCTCTCATGTTTACCCTGGTTGGCTAGTTACTTGGGTAGACGTGAGAGGAGGGTGTTACAAAGTGGGCAGTGTGTGTTGGTCATGCACACATATCAATTATGTGTGTGTCCCTTACACTTGAATTCTGTGTGCTTGTTACATTTGATTGATGGTTGATTATGGTTGTAGTAATGTCGCCACCAAGAATTTGATGTTCATTGTGTGAAATGCGTTTGTCATGAGTATGTGATTTGTTAAATATTGTTACATGTTGCTTACTAGTTGATTTTATGTCACATACTTACATCCTTGTATGTTAGGTTACATTCTTGAATATTTTGATTACATGTATCAGTCTTGTAGGTTGATTACAAGAATTGATCGTTAATGCTTGAATACATGCATTTATGTGTATGTGTAGTTAGTTAGGCATTTCTTATACATATTGTTGGTTTCATCTAGCAATGTGTACAATGGAGTAATGTTTGTTGTCATGCATGAGGTCATAACATGCATTTTTAATAAGGCCTTGCATTGAAGACTGGACCCTAACTAGAGCGATGTTTACGTGTTGATACATTTATTTGTGTATGCCTATGTTCAGTTATGATTATGTTATACATGTATCACGTTGATTTGGTGATCTTGTAGACAAGGTATACTCCTCGAGCTATACTAAGGTATGCTGATTTATTGTGATTTGGTTTATTTGGCATATTATTCATTGTAGGAAAAATATCAAATGGCTACCAAGGTGGTAGACTACATAGAATCTCCCTATGCATCAGATGAGTAGTGTGGTGCAGGGCACACTTATGATTTGGCAGATACATTGAGGAACTTGAAGTAAGAGATAAGGAGTTGTAAGATAGATAATGATTGGACCATATAGGTACAAGAGTTTGTCATACTTGCAACATCAAGCACCACTTTGGATCAGCCATGGACAGGAGGAAAAAACTAATGGGGCATATGGTAGTAGGTCTCCTGGTAGACACAGGTCAGATAAATCTGATAAAATGAGAGATGGCAGGTTGTTGGACACTACAGATAGGAGGGGCGATGAGTAGAGGTATTATTCTAGTTCTAGTACTGTTAGACATCATGATCGTCATCGTTATCATCCTTACAGGAGGAGTGATAGGGGATAATTGCCAGATGAATTTCAGAGATAAAACCACCTACTTTTAATAGAGATGTGAAAAAGATGGAAGATGAAGAGCCTTGGATACTTGGGATGAAAAAATTATTTGAGTTGCATGAGTACACAGATAACATGAAGGCCATAATAACTATATTCTGCTTGAACAATAAAGTGGATATCTAGTCAGAAGATGTTAAGCAAGTAAGAGACATCAAGATAGATGACCTGAGTTGGCAGGAATTCAAAAGGATTTTTAGGAAGAAGTACTTGTTAGAGAGGTACTATGACAATAAGGCTAAAGGATTCTATGACCTAAAGATTGGATCAATGATAGAGGAAGACTACACAACCAAGTTTCTCGAGCTATTGAGGTATGTACCATATCTTACTGATGAGAAGGATAAGGTTCAATGATTTTCCAATGGTTTTCCATTAGCATTTAGAGATCGGATTCAGTATGATGAGTCTCGGTCACTTGAGGAATTTATTGGGAAATTGAAGCATTTATAGGAACAATTAAAGCGTAAGAATGAATCTCAGCAAGGATGGAAGGGAAAAGATAAAGGTAAAGCTAAATGGGAACCTAAGAGGAAAAGGCCTCAGCATGTAGATGAAAAGAGAATGTGGGACAAAAAAATAAGTTTAATGCTGTTGGACAGTGGCATGAGTCACAATAGTAACATAGAAGTCACATAGGAGGTCAAATCCAATCATAGTAGCCTCTTGTCTCATGTTGACCCCAGTTGGCTAGTTTCATGGGTAGATGTGGGAGGAGGGTGCTACATCCATGTATTTAATTATAGGTTTTCCAAGTATATCTAAGTGACATGATTCCATCATGTTTGTGGTGGAAAGGTTGACAAAAGTAGCACACTTCATTCCAGTGCAATATACTAATTTGTCTAGTGAGGTAGCACAAGTCTTCATCAGAGATATAGTGAGATTTCATAGTGTTTAAAAGAATATTGTTTAGAAGAACGATGCCAATTTCACTTCCAAGTTCTAGAAAGAGTTATTTTTAGGGTTGGTATAGATTTGTCTTTCTGCACAACTTATCATCCGCATAGAGATGGACAAACAAAGAGGCTCCACATGATGTTGGAGGATATCTTGACGATGTATGTGATGCATCAGTAGTGGAAGTGGGAAGAGTATCTTCTAGTGGTTGAGTTTTCTTACAACAATGGGTATCAGGAGTCATTGGGATGAGTCTGTTTGAGGCACTTCATGGATAGAGTTTTAATACTCCCATCATCTGGAGTGATCTAGTGAATAGATTATTGATAGGACCAGAAGTGTTGGTAGACTTGCAACATGAAATTCAAGTTATAAAGAAGAATCTAAAGGTAGAATAGGACATACAAAAGAGTTATGCAGATCAACACAGGGCATTTAAGGAGTTTCAGGTTTCGGAACATGTGTATTTGTGCATCAATCCCAAGAAGATCTCCTTGAGGATTAGGCCATCTGCGAATCTAGCACCTTAGTATTGTAGGCCTTTTGAGATCCTTAAGAGGATTGGACCGGTGGCCTATCGACTTGCAATACCTCCGAAAATGAAAGTCCAAGATGTTTTCCATATTTCATTGCTTAAAATATATGTAAAGGATGTTGAGCATGTTATTGATTGGTCTATATTGCAGGTGCATCCAAAAGGAGAATTCCTACTGGAACCTTAGTGAATTTTGCGGAGAAATATGCTCATGCTTTGGACTGAGCAGGTTAAAGTGCAGTGGAAGCACTTTGGACCCGATGAACCTACATGGGAGATGGTTGATCAGATGCAAGCAATGTATCCTTCCTTATTTTACAGTTGAGGTAAAGCAGTTTTGGCATATGTATATATGTATATGGATGTAAATATTTCCATGAGATATATTATAAAGCTCCAATAAGTGGTATGGTTGTCTTGTCGTTATGTTTGTCTTCATGGTATTTCTTTTCAGCAGGTTGTTCATTGTAAATACTAAATTGAGCTAAGTTATAATGTTCCATGGGCAGTATGTTTTGTCTTTCAGCTGTTTTGCTGGTTGTAGGTGTCATTGAACACCAAGGATGGTGTTCCCCTAAGGGGAAGGGGTTTGTCATAGCCTTATTTTAAAAATCCATGTAATAAAGTTAATCAAGGAAAAATAATACTAAGGTCATGAGACACGTATTCCAAGCTAAATGTTGGGAAAAACATCGTATTGGGTCTTCATTTGGTTTTTTAGGGCTAAAGGGAAATTGGCAAAGGAAATTACGAAGGCTTCGGAAAGGAAATGGGAAAGGCTTTGGAAAGGAAAACTGGAAATAATTGGCCTTTTAATTATGAAAATAATGAAAAAATGGAGAATAGGAAGGTGAAAGGCCACATATTGCATGTGAGGAGGAAAATGAATGAAAAATAACGGAAATTGAAGAAAATAAAGGCCTTGTCCCCTTACTATTTATCATTTTTTAGAGTTTCATCAAGTTCTAGGCAGAGGTCGATCCTAGTGATAAAAAAGTGGCTTAGATCTTGTGGTAGTTGGCACAGAACATAGTGGAAAAGTCTACAGTTACTGGGATGCAGGCTAAGTTAACTCAGGGCTTGGGCACCTAGACTAGTTTGTGGGTCTTGTGGCTCTTGAGGAATGTCAATTTGGTTTTGGTTTGTCAGTTCCACTTCCTTAAGGTGATATAGGAGGTTGAATCATATCATAGTACCCTAGTGGACCGATAAGCTTGGGTAAGTGTGGTAGGAGGGTGTTACATTGTGAGTGATTGACTTGAATTTTGTGATCCTATATGTAAACTCCAGTTTTTGAAGTTTATATTATTCACCCCATAAAATAAAAACTCATTAAATTGACCATGAATCATCATAGTTGTATAAATTACCTTTTAAGTTGTCATTTTGCCATTTTAATTAGGGTTAAGTGGTCATTCTACCATTTTTTAGTGGAGAATGGATCATATATTATGTTTCTTTAGATCATCCAGTAGCTTCAAACTAATTACAAGGGAAAACCATTGAAACATAAACACAATTTTCATCCTTGAGACCACTTATAAAACATTCATGGGAAAAGGTGGCTAACATGCCTTTTATGAAAAAATCTAATTACTTGAAAGCAGTGATGTAGTCTTTAGTTTTACTTGATTGTTTAAGCTTGGTCAAATGGCCCAAGCGATGACTATAAATGTCAAAGCATTCATAAAGATAAAAAAATCAAGTCCAAGAAGTACATCCATGGTGGGAATTCTTGTTCCATTGCCACTATTACCCACACTGTGGATCTAAATATAGGACACCCATGCAAATGCAAGGCCATCAAATGTATTCAAATCTACTTTAGGAAGGCGTGGATATCAAGAAAAGGAGTAAAAAAGGGATGATGAAACATCTTCATGGTGTAGTGCTTTCTCATGGGAATTGGGGCCGTTGGGTTTATCAACTAAGCAAATCTTTGAATTAAGGGTGACTAATGAGTAAGTGATGTCATTTTTTTTTGTTTTTGGCTTCAATAGTGACAAGTTAGTTTTGGAAATTTGTATAATATTCTTCTTGGAAAGCAATGTGGTCTTTTTTAGATGTCAATGGGAACAAGTGATGGGAGAAGTAAATCAATGAATGAAGATTAGGGATGATTGGGTCCACACAAAAAGGCTTATTGGAGAGTTGTATGAATGTAATTAATTCATCATTCAATAATACAACTAGGGTAGGTAAAACTACAATTATCATGAAACATGCATGATGGTGGGTCGACTTATACTCTTTTGTTATACTCCTACGAAGTTATAGTCTAGGTTGAATAATATTGAGCTAACAAAATGCTAAAAATTTTAATATTAACAAATGTGTAGAAATTTCACATCTTTGTTGTAAGAAGTAGGGTTTCCAACATTGGAGCATTAAGTATTAGGGCTTAAAGGGCCCTACAGACAAAGTTTTTCCTTATATTATAGCTCTTTAATATACTACTAAGTTTAAAGAGTAGTACTCAAACCAATATCTTGAAGCTTCAACCAAGGAGGATTAACCATACCCTTAGATGCACTCAAACCAATATCTTGAAGCTTCAACCAAGGTAAAGGTAAATGGAAGCCTAAGAGGAAAAGGCCTCAGCATGTACATGAAAAGAGAATGTGGCATCGCAAAAGAAGTTTAATGCAGCTAGAGAGGGACATGAGTCGCAACAACAACATAGAGGTGTGGTTATTGGTTGGTTTTAGTGTTGGACATGTGACAAGGAATACCTTAAGATAAATTTTATATAGAATCAGGGTGGTAGGCCTCCGATATATAGTTCACAGGAGGTACAGACTGTTGGGGATGTTGCGCAAAGCATTCCTCATATCTATGCAGCAATGGACAATTGACAGGTAGAACACCAGGAATCTATCATTGAGATGAATGGTAAGATTTGTGATCAAGTTATCTCTATTTTGATTGACCCTGGATATAATTATAGCTATGTTATTCCTCACTTGGTGGATAAGTGTGGTTTGAGTAAGGAATTGCATGCAGGGTCTTGGTTAGTGTAGTTGGCTACAAGTACAAAGAAGTGATTAGGATCATACTATATGTTGTTGGGCATGGATTGGTTTTATCTTCATAGAACCAAGGTATAGTGTTATGATAAAGCTATTGAGTGTATTAATGACAATGGGGAACTGAGAGTCTTGTAGGGTAAGTAGAAAGCCACATCAGTGAGGATGGCGACAGCTATGAAAGAAGAGCGTAGCCAGAGGAAAGGGTGTATGTTATTTGTAGCACACAATTCTAGTGATAAGGGTAAGGAATTTAAGGATGAATATGTGTTGAGTAGGTACCCAGTTTTGCAAAAGTTTCAGGATGTATTCCCTGAGGACATTACAGAGTTTCCACCTCACAAGGAAGTGGAATTTTCTATTGAGTTAGTGCTAGGGGCATCTCCAGCATCAAAATCACCTTATAGGATGATCACACCTGAGTTGGTTGAGCTAAAATTGTAGTTGAAGGAAATGTTGGACAAGGGATACATTAGGCCAAGTGTATCACCTTGGGGCGCACCGGTATTGTTTGTGAAGAAGAAAGATGGTACTCTTTGACTATGCATTGACTATAGGAAGTTGAACAAAGTGACTATCAAGAACATGTACCCTTTATCGAGGATTAATGACTTGTTCGATCAGATGAAGGTAGCAGCAATGTTCTCGAATATTGACTTGAGATCTGGATACCATTAGATACACATCAAAGAAGAGGATAGTTAAAAGACTATGTTTTTGACAAAGTATGGGCATTATGAGTTTGTTGTAGTTCCATTTTGCTTAACTAACGCTCCAGCTACATTTATGTGTTTGATGAATAGTTTGTTGCATCCATATTTGGATAAGTTTGTTATTGTGTTCATTGATGACATGTTGGTATATTCTAAAAATCAGGAAGAGCATGCTGAGAATTTAGCAGTAGTGTTGAGTTTGTTGAGAGAGAATTAGTTGTATGCTAAGCTCAGCAAGTATAGTTTCTTTTGATACTGAGGTACACTACTTGGGGCATATTGTCTCCAAGGAGGGCATTGCAGTAGATCTAGAGAAGATAAGAACCATCATGGAGTCTGTAGCTCCTAAGAGTGTGGATGAGGTGATATATTTCATTGGTCTGGATGGTTGTTATAGGAAGCTCATCGAGAACTTCTCACAAATTGCTTATCCTATCACATCATTTTAGAGGAAAGGTAATACATTTGAATGGACAAAAGAGTGTAAAGCTATCTTTGAGTAGCTTAAGTAGTTGTTGACACATGCACAAGTGCTACAGATTGCATATCCAAACAAGGAATTTGTGGTATGCACAAATGCTTGCAAGAGAGGGCTTGGTGGATTCCTTATGTAGGATGGACAGGTGGTATATTATGAGTCTCGAAAAATAAATGGCCATGAGTAGAACTACCTAACACGTGATCTTGAATTAGCATCAAACATACATGCATTGAAGATGTGGAGGCACTATCTTCTTGGTACGAGGTTTGTACTTATGAGTGATCACCATCTATTGATGTATTTGTTTGACTAGATAAATCTAAATGTCCAACAAGCTAGATGGTTGGCCATGATCAGTGAGTTTGGTCTCGCGATCAGGTACATCAAAGGCAAAGAGAACAGGGTGGAAGATGCTCTCAGCATACAGGTACAGGTAAATCACTTGGAAGCTATGAGCTCCTATAGGACAGACTTACAATATAGTATCTTGCAAGAGGGTTAGTAGGATGTTAGGTATATGGTGATTGTGCACATGTTGTAGCAGGGTGTTGGTACAAGTCAGGTGGTAGTACAGGTACAGGTGCATGTGGACAGGGTATGGATTATTGTCTTACAATGGATGGATTGGTAAGATTCAGAGACAGGATATATGTGTCAGATAACAGTGAGCTCAAGAAGGTGACCTTGAGAGAGTTTCATGAGAAACTATAGTCAAGTCACCTAGGTTATTAGAAGACACTGAAAATAGTGAAGAGATTTTACTATTGGCTGAATTTGAAGAGGGATGTAGTAAAGTTTGTGGTGAGGTGTTTTGATTTTCAGTGAGTGAAGGCAGAGTGCAAACATCCAGGTGGATTGCTACAACCAATCATGATTCCATAATGGAAATGGGAGGTTATTTCCATGGATTTCATCACAAGGTTTCCGAAGATAGTGAGATAGCATGATTCCATCATGGTTATCATGGCCAGGTTGAAAAAGGTTACACATTTCATTTCAATGAAGTCTACATTCTCAACTAGCAATGTGGCACAGGTATTCATTAGATATGTGGTTAGACGGCATGGTTGTTCCAACTAAGATTGTGTCAAACAAGGATGCAAAGTTCACTTCCCAGTTTTGAAAGGAGTTATTTGTGGGTGTGGACACAAATTTTGCCTTCAGCATAGCTTATCATTCGCAGATAGATGGACAGACAGATAGGGTCAACAAGATATTGGAGGACATGTTGAGGATGTATGTGATGCTTCAGCACCAACAGTGGGAAGAGTATCTCCCCTTGGTAGAGTTCGCATACAACAACAACTATCATTAGTCATTGAGGATGAGTCCTTTTGAGGCATTGTAGGAGTGGAGTTGTAAAACTCCTATCTGTTGGAGTTATTTGATTAATAGGGTATTGATTGGACTAGATATGTTGGAAAACATGGAACATCAAATGTAGGTTATAAATAGGAATATAAAGGCACCACAGGATAGGTACAAGAGTTATACAGATCATAACAGTTTGTTGAAAGAGTTCCAAGTTAGGGAAGAGGTGAACTTGTGCATCAAGCCGAAGAAGAGCTCCTTGCGGATTGGATCTTGTGCCAAGTTGGCACCACTGTTTTGTGGACCCTTCAGTATCATTGAGAGGATTGGCCCAGTAGCCTATCGATTTGCACTTCCTCCAACAATGAAAGTCCATGATGTTTTCCAAGTATCTTTGCTTAAGTAGTATGTTAAGGATGTTTATCATGTGATTGATTGGTCTGTATTGTAGGTGGAACCAATGGAGAATTCCAACTGGTGTCTCAGTGTATATTGCAGGAAAAATTGCTCATGCTCTGGAACCCAGCAATTGAGCAAGTTGAAGTGCAGTGGAAGCACCTTGGGCCCAATCAAGCTACTTGGAAGATGGTGGATCAGATGTGGGCTATGTATCCTTCTTTGTTTTCTGGTTGAGGCAAACTGGCTTTGATATGGTGTTTTGATATATGATTTTATCTGGTGTTTTCTATCTGCTTTGATATGGTGTTTTGGTATATGTTTTGATATGTTGTTCTATTATATGTTTTAGTACATGTTTTTGGTATATAATTTTTGTGATATTGTTATATGTACATATGTATATGGATGTAAATACTACCATGACCTATGGGTGTCATGTCATTATGATTATGTTGTCATGTCACCATGTTATCATGTGGTTATTTTATCATGATGTTATGATGTCATGTGGGTTGGAACTCAATGAGATGATCATTGTAAATATCGTAATGAGCTATGTTATATAGCTCCGATATGCAGTATGTTGTCATTATATTTTTCTTGTGAGCAAGTCCTTCATTGTAAATACTGCATCGAGCTATGTTATAAAGCTCCATGAGTAGTATATCTTATTTTAGTGGGTTTTTGAGGTATATGTGTGATTGAGCACCGAGGATGGTGTCTCCCAAGGGGGAGCGTTCTATAATATGCCCAGTGAAAATTCCGTGTAATAAAAGTTAAAAACAATAACCATGGTTGATGGGACACTTATTCCAAGCTGAATGTTGGGTAAGACATCCCAGTGTGGGGTGTTCATTGATTGTTTATGACTAAGGAAATTGGCAAAGACAATGGCTAAGGCTTTGGAAAGGAAAAACAAAATTTTTGGCACATGTATTTATCAAAATAATGGAAATCAGGAGAAAAGGAAGGTGAAAGGTCATAGGTTGCATGTGAGGAGGAAAATGAAGGAAAATAATGGAAAATGAAAAAAATGGAGGCCTCATTCATAAAAAGGCTTCTAAGGATCAGTTGGTAACCTTTCGTAAGTTGAGTATTGGAGATCTCTCATTATTCTCCCTCTCTCTCTAATTCTTGGACACTTAGAGTTCTCTTAGAGCATTTTGGCATTGGAGCAAGAAAGGAAAAGAAGGCAAGAGGAAGCAAAGATCAAGTAGGGAAAGGCAGGCTCAAGCAGCAACACCAGGCTTCATTGCAAGTATCGACTTGTATGTGTATTTTGCTTGCTAGATTTGGCATGCATGATATTGCATGTAGTTCTTTTCTATCATGGAATGGGTTTTGCCAGGTGTAACAGTGGTTTCAACCCAGCCTTGCCATTTTTGGATAACCATGGTGTGATGGAGTTCTCATGTTTTGGGTGAGATGAATTGCTGGATGGATTTAAAGCTAAGAAGGGTGCATCTCCAAATGATAAAGAACATGGTCTAGTGGTCCCTGAACCAGACTATGGATCATGGTAAAGAAACTGGCCTAGTGACCCCTTAGCCAAACTATGGGTTGTGGTAAAAACAAGATTGTGTTGCCTCAATGGGCCTACTAATCCTTGTCGATGAATGAAAGGATATACAATAAAGCCAAGAGGTGGGTTTTTCTCCATTGGGCCTAGTAATCCCAAGTTTGGGATACGCGGTAAAGCTTGGAGAGTGGGTCTTGGCTTAGGGCCTAGTGATCCAGGTTACAATTATGGTAAAGCCTGAGAGACAAGGAGATAGAAAACTTCCTCACGATGTAGGTGGATAAATCCAGTGGTATCCATTCTTTATTGGACTAGTGATCAGGTGGAGATCATGATAAAGCCTGTTATGATGTGTTCATTGTGTTGGCCTAGTGATCCGGGATGGATTACGGTAAATCATGGTTTTTATTGATGAGGGTGAGGTGGTTTAGCCTCGGTATTCCCTGGTTTCTTCTTTTGGTTTTAGTCCCACATTCATGCTTGGGATATGGCACGAGGGTGAATGGTTGAAGAGAGATTTGGCTTTACAATTTTATGGTCAGGTAGAATGTGGTAGTCCCATATTTAGTTGGTTTATTGAATTCATTAATGATAAATTCACGTGTAAATGTACTTATGTATAAATGGATTTCATGGTTGATATGCTTATGATATTTATGTCCCTATTATGCTAGTTATATGTATGTTTTATGATAACAGCTATGTATGGCTCTTAGCATGTTTTTACTTGTGAAGGAATGGATAATGTATCTATGGCCTAATAGATGATAAGGTATCAAATGACATGAGGAAACAATGGTTAATAGAGATTCTCAGATAAGTATGAGATCCCTACACTAAATTCTCCTGTTCACACCTGTAGGTTACATGTTAATGATATGTTTGACGAAATGCCTATCATGGATTGTGGGGATCTGGTTGAGGTCATGTTCAACTTATTTCTTTGGCATCATTGCTACCCTATAATTTTATTGATTTTAAGCTATCAATCCATTATGGGCAGTGACTTGGGCTCTACACCTGAAAAGTGGATTAATTCCTGGGTCACTGCCACAAAACTGGAAATCTTAGTCTCAAGTCACTGGCAGGCAAGCCTATGAGAGTGATTTTGGGTTTTTGGATGCTCTCTTTCCCATAGCATGGGAGTGAATAAGACCTAAGATGTCCAGAACATCAATGGGACCCAGGGACAGTTTGTCTGAGTGGCTAACTTGTCCCCTAAGGATTCTAAAGTTGATGTTGGATGACTTTGCGTGATGTTTCCATTGATACCACTTCCTTAAGGTCAAATAGGAGGTCAAATCCAATAATAGCAGCCTCTCCTCTCATGTTTACCCTGGTTGGCTAGTTACTTTGGTAGATGTGAGAGCAGGGTGTTACAAAATGGTATGAGAGCATGGTTCACCCCTCGGACTGGATGGGTGATGTGCGTTGGTCATGCACTCATATAAATTATGTGTGTCCATTACACTTGCATTCCATGTGCTTGTTACATTTGATTGATGGTTGATTATGGTTGTAGTAATGTTGCCAACAAGAATTTGATGTTCATTGTGTGAAATGCATTTGTCATGAGTATGTGATTTGTTAAATACTGTTACATGTCGCTTACTAGTTGATGTTATGTCACATACTTACATCCCTTTATGTTAGGTTACATTCTTGAATATTTTGATTACATGTATTAGTCTTGTAGGTTGATTACAAGAATTGATCGTTAATGCTCGAGTACATGCATTTATGTGTATGTGTAGTTAGTTAGGCATTGCTTATACATATTGTTGGTTTCATCTAGTAGTGTCTACAATGAAGTAATGTTTGTTGTCATGCATGAGGTCATAACATGCATTTTTGATATGGCGTTGCATTGATGACCGGACCCTAACTAGAGTGATGTTTATGTGTTGATACATTTATTTATGTATGCCTATATGCAATTATGATTATGTTATATGTGTATCACGTTGATTTGGTGATCTTGTACACAAGGTATACTCCCCGAGCTATACTAAGGTACGTTGATTTATTGTGATTTGGTTTATCTGACATATTATTCATTGCAAGAAAAATATCAAATGGCTACCAACGTGGTAGACTACATAGAATCTCCCTATGCATCATATGAGTAGTGTGGTGTAGGGCACACTTATGATTTGGCAGATACATTAAGGAACTTGAAGTAAGAGATAAGGAGTTGTAAGACAGATAATGATTGGACCATATAGGTACAAGAGTTTGTCATACTTGCAACATCAAGCACCGCTTTGGATTAGCCATGGACAGGAGGAAAAAACTAATGGGGCATATGGTAGTAGGTCTCCTGGTAGACATAGGTCAGATAAATCTGATAAAATGAGAGATGGCAGGTTGTTGGACACTCCAGATAGGAGGGGCGATCATTACAGGCAATATTCTAGTTCTAGTACTCTTAGACATCAGGATAATCATCGTTATCATCCTTATAGGAGGAGTGATAGGGGATACTTGCCAGATGAATTTAAGAAAGAAAACCACCTACCTTTAATGGAGATGTGAAAAAGCTGGAAGATGAAGAAGCTTGGACTTGGGATGAAAAAATTCTTTGAGTTGCGTGAGTACACAGATAACATGAAGGCCATAATAACTATATTCAGCTTGAACAGTAAAGTGGATATCTAGTCGGAAGATGTTAAGCAAGTAAGAGACATCAGGACAGATGACCTGAGTTGGTGGGAGTTCAAAAGGATTTTTAGGAAGAAGTACTTGTTAGAGAAGTACTATGACAATAAGGCTAAAGGATTCTATGACCTAAATATTGGATCAATGATAGACAAAGAGTACACAACCAAGTTTCTGGAGCTATTGAGGTATGTATCGTATCTTACTGATGAGAAGGATAAGGCTCAATGATTTGCCAATGGTTTTCCATTAGCATTTAGAGATCGGATTCAGTATGATGAGTCACAATCACTTGAGGAATTTATTGGGAAATTGAATCATTTATAGGAACGATAAAGCGTAAGAATGAATCTCCGCAAGGATGGAAGGGAAATGATGAAGGTAAATGTAAATGGGAACCTAAGAGGAAAAGGCCTCAACATGCAGATGAAAAGAGAATGTGGCACCACAAAATAGGTTTAATGCTGCTAGACAGTGACATGAGTTGCAATAGTAACATAGAAGTCACATAGGAGTTCAAATCCAATCATAGTAGCCTCTCATCTCATGTTGACCCCGGTTGGCTAGTTACATGGGTAGATGTGGGAGGATGGTGCTACGTCCATGTATTTAATTATAGGCTTTCCAAGGATATCTAAACGACATGATTCGATCATGTTTGTGGTGGAAAGGTTGACAAAAGTAGCACACTTCATTCCAGTGCAATCTACTAATTCGTCTAGTGAGGTAGCACAAGTCTTCATCGGAGATATGGTGAGACTTCATAGTGTTTAAAAGAATATTGTTTTGAAGAAAGATTCCAATTTCACTTCCAAGTTCTAGAAAGAGTTATTTTCAGTGTTGGGTACAGATTTGGCCTTCAGCACAACTTATCATCTGCATACAGATGGACAAACAAATAGGCTCCACATGATGTTGGAGGATATGTTGACGATGTATGTGATGCATCAGTAGCGGAACTGGGAAGAGTATCTTCTACTGGTTGAGTTTTCGTACAACAATGGGTATCAGGAGTCACTGGGATGAGTCTGTTTGATGCACTTTATGTACAAAGTTTTAATACTCCCATCAACTGGAGTGATCTAGTGAATAGGTTATTGATGGGACCAGAAGTGTTGGTAGACTTGGAACATGAAATTCAAGCTATAAAGAAGAATCTAAAGGTAGAATAGGACATACAAAAGAGTTATGCAGATCAAAACAGGGCGTTTAAGGAGTTTCCGGTTGGGGAACATGTGTATTTGTGCATCAATCCCAAGAAGATCTCCTTGAGGATTGGGCCATCTGTGAATCTAGCACCTCAATATTGTAGGCCTTTTGATATCCTTGAGAGGATTGGACTGGTGGCCTATCAACTTGCAATACCTCTAACAATCAAAGTCCAAGATGTTTTCCATATTTCATTGCTTAAAATATATGCAAAGGATGTTGAGCATGTTATTGATTGGCCTATATTGCAGGTGGATCCAAAAGGAGAATTCCAGTTGGAACCTTAGTTGTGGAGAAACATGCTCATGCTCTGGAACCAAGAAACTGAGAAGGTTAAAGTGCAGTGGAAGCACTTTGGACCTGATGAACCTACATGGGAGATGGTTGATCAGATGCAAGCAATGTATCATTCCTTATTTTACGGTTGAGGTAAAGTAGTTTTGGAATATGTATATATGTATATGCATGTAAATATTGCCATGAGATATATTATAAAGAAACAATAAGTGGTATGGTTGTCTTGTCGTTATGTTTGTCTTCATGGTATTTCTTTTCAGTAGGTTGTTCATTGTAAATACTACATTGAGCTAAGTTATAATTTTCCATGGGTAGTATGTTTTGTTTTTCAGCAGTTTTGCTGGTTGTAGGTGTCATTGAACACCGAGGATTGTGTTTCCCTAAGGGGAAGGGGTTTGTAACAGCCCTAGGTTAAAAATCCATGTAATAAAGTTAATAAAGGCAAAATAATACCAAGGTCATGAGACACGTATTCCAAGATAAATGCTGGGAAAAACATCATATTGGGTGTTCATTTGGTTTATTATGGCTAAAGGTAAATTGGCAAACGCAATTAAGAAGGATTCAGAAAGGAAATGGGAAATGCTTTGGAAAGGAAAACTAGAAATAATTGGCCTTTTAATTGTGAAAATATTGAAAAATTGGAGAATAGGAGGTGAAAGGCCACATGTTGCATGTGAGGAGGAAAATGAAGGAAAAATAATAAAAATTGAATAAAATAAAGGCCTTGTCCCCTTACTGTTTATCATTTTTTAGAGTTTCATCAAGTTCTGGGTAGAGGTTGATCCTAGCCATAAAAAAGTGGCTCAAATCTTGAGGTTGTTGGCATAGAACATAGTGGAAAAGTCTATAGTTATTGGGATGCTAGGTAAGTTAACTCAGGTCTTGGGCACCTAGACTAGTTTGTTGGTCTTGTGGCTCTTGAGGAATGCCAATTTGCTTTTGGTTCGTCAGTTCCACTTCCTTAAGGTGGTATAGGAGGTTGAATTATATCATAGTACCATGGTGGACCAATTGGAGAGTTGTATGAATGTGATTAATTCATCATTCAATAGTACAACTAGGGTAGGTAAAACTACAATCATCATGAAACATGCATGATGGTGGGTCAACTTATACTCTTTTGTTATACTCCTACGAAGTTATAGTCTAGGTTGAATAATATTGAGCTAAGAAAATGCTAAAAATTTTAATATTAACAAATGTGTAGGAATTTCACATCTTTGTTGTAAGAAGTAGGGTTTCCAACATTGGAGCATTAAGTATTAGGGCTTAAAGTGTCCCACAAACAAAGTTTTTCCTTATATTATAGCTCTTTAATATACTACTAAGTTTGAAGAGTAGTACTCAAACCAATATCTTGAAGCTTCAACCAAGGAGGATTAACCATACCCTTAGATGCACTACCCAATTACCATGGAACATAAGATTATTTTTCTAAATGTTATTATCAATGCCACAATAACAATCAAGAATTCATGTGATTAATCTAACATTGGTTTCAAGATACCTACATGGCTTATAATATACCCAGCTATGTGGAAGTGAGATTCCATGTACAAGTGTTATTTAATGTGATATTACTTAAATGTGTACTAACATGTCTACCCATAAAACCCAAAACAAATGTCAATTAATGCCTCAAAATGTTCTCTAAAGGTTTCATATCCAAATTTTCCAAACTGAGTCCCATCGATAAATGCAATCTTGTGAGCTAATTCCTGCACTTTTTCCACCATGAAAAGATCGATATGGATTAAAAACAACATAATTATCCAATCTGATTACTTAATTGATTACTTGATAAGATAATTAGAAGTAATTGAAAAGAAAATCATTTTTTGTGACATTATCAAGGATTTATCAAGAGTACATTTAGTTTTATATCAATTTTTGTGTGAATTTACTCACTAATTTTCAATAAAAACCATCAGACTGTAGAACATTCAGGAAGGAAAGGAACAAAGTCAACCACACAACTACTTGACACTAACATTAAGCTCTCTTGCTAACAAAAATCCTAAATCTTCTACTTCTACTATACGGTGTCAATCTAAAGAACAATATAACCATGAAAACAACAACTTTCTCAAATCTCCAAAGACACCCTCAAAAGAAGAAGATAATCCTTTAAAAAGGAAGACACATCAAAATATCAAATAATAATAACTCCTCCCCATATAAAAAACAACCTTGATGCTAAAATGAAAAATATTTATCATTCATCACTACCGACCTTTCATGGTCTATCTAAACAAAATCCAATTAGCTTCGTTTTTTACTTCAAAATCCTACATTACTTTCAAAAGATATGGATACAGATACACCAAGTGGAACTACCTCACCATCATAAATAGAACTAGGTTTTACCACAATCCTCACCAGATCACTAGGCCATAAACAATCGTGGATGCCACCGGATTTCTCCACCTACCCCATGAGGAATTTTCCTATCTTCTAGTCTCTAGGCTTTGCCGAAATCTACATTTTTATCTAGGGATCACTAGGCCATAATCGATACACCACCCTTTAGGCTTTACTGTATATCCCACCATTCACTAGCAAGGATTCTTAGGCCTGATCAAGAGTAACCACCTACAATATTTATCGTATATCTCATGATTCACTAGTCGAGGATTCCTAGGCCCACCGAGGCACACAATACCCAACTTTACCGCAACCCATAGTATGGTTTATGGGTCACTAGGTGAGTGGATTTACCGCAATCCAGAGTACAATTCAAGGATCACTAGGACATGCATTTTTTAATTCAGAGATCCACTTCACTCATCTTCAAATCCATTCAGTAATCTAGCTCAACCTAAACACGAGAACCCCATCACACCATGGCCATCTAGAAATGGCAAGGCAAGGTTGGAGAACACTCTCACACCTGGAAAAACCCATGCCCAAAATAACAAGAGAACCAAGAACACACATGCATAACCATACATTCTGAATATAGCAAGGAATCACACATGTTTTTGCATGCATGGTATTGCATGTGTTTCTTTTTTGTCATTGCATGGATTTTTCCAGGTGTAACAGTGCTTTTAGCCTAGCCTTGCCATTTCTGGATAGCCACAGTGTGATAGGGTTGAGTTGGATTACTAAATGGATTAAAAGATAAGTGGGGTGGATCTCTAAATGATAGAGCACATGGCCTAGTGGTCCCTAGACTAAATTGTGGATCACAATAAAGCCACTGGCCTAGTGACCCCTAAGCCAGACTATGGGTTGTGGTAAATCTAGGATTGTTGCCTTGGTGGGCCTAGGAATCCTTATTGGTGAATGGCAGGAAATACAATAAAGCCAACAGGTGGTTTCTATTCTTTGGGCCTGGTAATCTGGTGTTTGGGATATTTGGTAAATCTTGGAGAGTGGGTCTTGGTTTAGGTCCTAGTGATCTAGGTTGGGATTGCGGTAAAGATGGAGAGACTAGGAAAAAGGAAAATTCCTCACGGTGCAAGTGGAGAAATCTAGTGGCATACATGCGTTTTTGGCCTAGTGATCGGGTGGAGATCACACTAAAGCCTATTATGATGTGTTCATTGTGTTGGACTAGCTGGATGGATTATGCTAAATCCTGGTTACTATTGATGAGGGTGATATGGTTTAGCCTTGGTATGCCTTGGTCGGTTATTTTGGTTTGAGCCCCACATTCATGCTTGGAATATGGCACGACGGTGAATGGGTGAAGAGAGATTTGGCCCAGCCATTCTATGGTCGGGTGGGATGTGGTACTCCCATCTCCGGTTGGTTTATTGAATTCATTAATGGGAAATTCATTCCCTTGATTTTTCATGTGTAAATGTATTGATGTATATGTGGATTTCATGGCTGATATGCTTATGACATTTTTGTCCCTATTACGCTAGTTATATATATGTTTTATGATAGCATCTATGTATGGCTCTTAGCATGCTTTTACTTGTGCATGAATGGATAATGTATCTATGGCCTAATATATGATAATGCAACAAATGACATGAGGGAACAATGGTTCATAGATATTCTCAGATAAGTATGATATCCCTACACTAAATTCTCTTGTTTACACTTGTAGGTTACATGTTGATGATATGTTTGACGAAATGCCTGTCATGGCTAGTAGGGGTCTACTTAAGGTCTTGTTCAACTTATTTCTTCGGCATGATTGTTTCCCTGTAATTTTACTAATTTCAAGATATCACTTGCAGTGACCTAGGCTCTGAGCCTAAAAAAGTGGCTTAAATCCTAGGGTTGTTGGCACATAAATAGAAATTTCAGTCTCTGGTCACTGGCAGGCAAGTCTGTGAGAGCAATTTTGGGTCTTTGGATGCTCTTTT
>APFE031222116.1:0-31646 GCA_000404065.3 Pinus taeda
AGACAATGTGCATGTTGAAGAAATTAATGAAATTTTCAGGTATTGGAGTCCTAAATAGATGAAATTTTATTATGATCTTATGTTGCAACAAATTTATGGTGAAAACCGCACTACAAAAGATAATATGTGGCAGCAACTCACATACAAGTTGTGTTTTGAAGAAGTCCATGATATTCTTAGACATCCTGGAAGAGTGGAAAATGCGACATCAGCAAATGAAGAAACTGAGGTTTGAAGGATGCAACGAAGAGAAAAATTTGAAACAATTTAGAGGCTACAGAGCTTGTTGATGACAATGAAATTTCCATTGGAGCAGTCTATGCTATGCTCAACGTTTTGTTCTATTCAATTTTTGTCAGTTATGTTATTTCCAAAATCATTAGGACAATTGAAACAATTTGAATTTCTTGGTCTGAACTATACTCAAATTGAATATGTGCATTCAGGCATTGGCAATCTCTCAAACCTTCAATTTTTACATCTTAGTGGCTTTAAAACATTAAATAATTTCCATGTGAAATGAAAGAACCCACGAATCTGAAATTTTTGGATCTCAAGGAATGTTGTCACTTAAAATCATTGCCATCTAAAATTGCACAACACAAAGCTCTCAAATATCTAGATCTTAAGGGTTCTTGTAAGTTGCAAGTGATTCATTTTTAGATCAAGATACTTTCAAATTGTACAATAGAGAAAATCTAGTCGCTTTTGCGTACGATGAAAATTTCAATATAGAATCATTATTTTTTCATTAAAATTTAGTATCTGAAATAAATTTTCAAATTAATAAATTTTTTCACACTAATATTTTAATAATTTAATTTAATATAAATTTATATATTATTTTTATTGGTAATTTGGATGGTGTTATATTTATTTAATATACGACAATAGCCAAGAAAGGAGGAGAGAGTTGTATTGAAAAGCTTTTTCCATTGAGGCTATGAAGATTCGAGAAGTAGCAAGGCTATTAGGTAAACTCTCACGAAAATGTTAGCATAACATTCTATTGTCTGATACTTGATTCGTAAGTGATGCTATTGTATATATTGGATCTGTAATTAACGATGGTAGTGAACTTTGCGAAATCATTGTGCGGTATTTGTCCATATCTAATTTCACATATACTCTTACATTTTTATTGGTTCACATGTAATCTTCCATACATAGAATTTGATACTATTATCTTCAATATATATTATAGCCTTTTTTAAAAATTAAATTCATAACATAGTTCAAATTTAGGTCTTATAAGGTATTGTGTTATTATTTACAATTTGATTGTGATATTCATGTATTATCAATATTTTCAATTATATTTTTAATTATAACATGTGATGAATGTTAAAATAAGTTAATTACTTATGTATGAGAAATTGGCGAAAATTAGAGAGTGAGTTTATTGAGCCTTAAGTCAAGTCGAGTTAAGTGATAGATGAACTTAGTGTGGTTGCATGTCAAGTTATTTTAAGCGAGTAAAAGGTTTCATTGTAATAGTCAAGTTTTTGTGTGATAAATAGAAGAGTCACTTTTCATGTGTTTTGTGTGTAAAATTTGTATTTATCCTACTCCTCATTTCCAGTGGTATCAGAGCTGAAGATAGATCACAAAATTTGTGGAGCCAACAAAAAACAATAAAAAAATGAACAAGTAAAAAAAATTAGTGATTTTTTTAATTTACAAAATTGTTAAATCATTAGTCAGTAACAAAATAATTACATAGTTAATTTTTTTTAATCAACGCCCTTCTCCCTCTCTAATAACTTGCGTTGAAGAACACAAACTTAACAATGAGCTTTTGCAATGCAACGCTTCCAACAGGTGTGGTAGTTGGGTTATTTTTACCCAAGTCGAATAAGGCATATACTATTTATTAAAGTACATGATTTCAAAAAAAATACTCTTCAAGCTCTGCAAATCAAAATTGTTGCAAAGCTTCATTGGGGGACATGTTTTTTTAGGGTCACGTGGGGACCCTTTTAAAAGTATTTGTTACAAACCTTTTACAAAACCATGTGGAACACTGATGCAGGGTTACCCCTGCTTTACCCACATTATGCATGTAGACCTAGGCATAAATCATTTTCCCAAGAATAGATATGTTCTACCAGGTCAAAATTTCACCAATAGTGATGGTTAAGGCCCCTTTTTTTAGAACTCACGTGGAAACATGTAAATAGACTAACCAAAGTCTAAACCTTCATTATCAGGAATCTAATCACCCCTTAATCTTCATGAGTGTCTTTATTAAAGCCTTTCCTTCATCCCCTTCCTATCGGGACTAGTTTACCCTTATAAACCTTTATAAATCCTTGTGGTCGCACATATATACAAACCCCCTTTTTAACTTTGGGATATAATTGGAAAACCATTAAAACCCTTTTATCGTGCCTTAATCCATTATACCCCCTTTATGATAGATAACACACAAATAACGTAAACCATACCTTTTCCCCGATCCTCAACATTTGTACAGTTATCAAGAATTGCCTTTATCACAATCACTCATCGCAGTTACCACGGTCTTACCACATATGTGCCCGTATCACCCCTCCAACTCCAATATGCAACTATCGGAACAATTAAACCACCCTCTTATATTAAAAGACTTGGCATGATACTTTACCGAATACAAAGGATATACATTAAAATTCCACTGTGCACCATATAAGCCGGCCTTCATAATTTATATAACCAAAACTATAATATTCATCGGGTTCATTAATACCAAGCCCTTCCACCTTGTTGCGCTGGTCTGTGAAACACCCGACTTCCGATTAGTGATTATCACTATCGGTAATCGCACCATCCTTCACCCCCTAACCTTGCGATATGCGATTACATCTAAACCGTCCATTGTATCCTCCGATCCAATGGTTGGGATTGCTTCCGATTAATGAAATTAATCACTAATCCTTCGTCGTCCATTTACTCACGCTAGATCTAACGACTCACAAAGATTTTGGCTAGGCAACGTGCACAAGGATTAACCACCTGGTAAGTGGTTTCCTCTCTCCTCCTCGTTGCCATGTGTCGATCGCTTAATGGGATCAGAGGTTCCACGCTCAATACCACTTACAGTTCTGAGGCTGCCCGAAATTTTCTTTCACTGTTTAAAAAAAACTGTCGATGCCATATTCCTCCATCTCCTCTACGATTGGATCCTGGACATTGATATTCAAGATCCAACGGTCGCTGTTCATCATTTGTTCACTTCTCGTTTCTCCCTTTACTTAGTTTTTACACTATTTCTCAGAGTTTTACGTCGGTTTCGGTTTTCTTTTGGGATCTTCGACATTCCACTCCACAACTCCTCCTAAACTTAGCTCTACGAGTTTCTTTAGTTCTTGTTCCTCCAAAAAATTAATTGGCTCTTTGAATGGATTCAATGATCCATTCCCTTATATTGTACTTTTTCTCCTTTGTATATTCTCTTCGATCCCGCCTGCATACATATCTTATGCAGAATCTCTAATAGACACATAATTTATCAATCAACACTCGAATCACACATCTACGCACTCAGAATCAAATTCTCTATGTATAAATAGCTAAACAAATTTTTACATATTGAGACTCTGTCTCTCCTCGGCCTGATCTTCTAATTAATTGCCTTTGTTCATCATCTGCCCGTAGGCTTACAAACACAACTAAATATCTCACTCTCTCTCTCTCTCTCTCTATCTTTGTCTCTAACCTCTGATCATGCCTTTTAGGCTTACATTTATACAAAGGATGTCTAAAACCAATTTCTAGTTTTAGATCCATAAACTCCTCAACAAAATCCTAAAATCTCTTTCTCATCCCTAAGAATTCTCTTAATCCACAAAATCATGAACTAATTCCTTATCTGAGGTTTACAATCAATTGTCAAATCCCAAATCCCTCAGTTTTCTCAACTATCCTAAATCACTCATATTCTCCTACATTCGAGAATATTTACAATTATGCCTCACCATATTTAATTAAATCCTATTCTAGTTTCTCTCATTAAAATCACTTAAAACTCTTAATAATTACATTAATTCAATCCTTTGGAAACCAATTTCCTTGAAACACAAGACCTCCTATGTCTACTAAAATACAATGATAATGTTGAGCTGAATGCTTGTACATCAGACTCCCCAAGTAAGAAAATTTATGACCACCTGGTCATAAATCTGGATAATTGTTTCCTCCTGGATCCCAAAATTTATTTTGTAACCTTTCTTTGCTTGTCAATTGTTCTATTGCTACTGTTGTCTTCTGCTTTTCTCCTGGTCTCCATACCTTATGCTGCAATGCTCCACTTTCCCTGCTTTCATAGTCTATCGTTGTCTTCCTTTTGTTGTTACTCCTCTATTTTCTTGCTACTGTCTTTCTCTGAAACACCTTCATCATTAACCTTCTTATTAGTTCAATTTATCTGTCTAGTATATCCTCAATCTGCTGATTGTTTTCATCTCTTGATCGTTGAACTCTCATTCTTGCTCGTTCTTCACTTATTCTGATCGCCTCCTTTTCATCTTTACCCTCTTCTTTACTGTTATTTTGTACCTTTCCTACTGTTGCTATATTGTCTTTCAGAACAATTTCCTACTTTTGTTTCCTACACCTGTTAACTTCTTCTTGATTATTATTTATGACAACTTCTTTGTCATCCTTCATCAGTAATCTATCCAGAACATTTATCCTCTACTCTTCTAACTTTCTTCTTTGAAAGTCTAATTCTCTATATGACTCAATGACTTTACTTGGAGTGAATTTTGGAAATTTTACACAATCTCCTATGTCTTCATTTGTTATTGATCCATCATCACATGGTCCTTCTTCCTTTGCTAAACCTTTCTTAACATCCTTCAGTAGATGTTCTTCCTCTTCTTCTTCCATTTGGCTATCCACCTCTTCCTCCTTTGGCAACACTATAGTATGCTGCACTGGTCTCTCTTCTTCTGTCGGCATATCAGTATGCTGATTCAAACTCAAAGAACTCTTGAGACTATCAGCTAGCCTCTCCTTCTCATCATCTATTTTAATGATGTCTTTCAGCACTTGTCCACTGTAGTGAACTGTTTATTTTTCGGTCTCCTTGTCATATTCCGCTTCAAAACTTTTATCTTCTGGAAGGTATTCTTTCATGTTTTTGACAGTTTTAAAAGACTGTCTATCTTCTTTCAAACTTGAAATCATACACACCTCATTAGTTTTAATATCACAAGACCTTACTGTCTCACTTGATGCTTCAGTCATCAAGTCTTTCAGCTGCTTTGAATAATTCATATGATCCAACTCCTCTGCCTCTTCATCACCATCAAAAAGTAATGGTCCATGTTCTGGTTCACATATCGAAACTTTAACATCTTCTTCAGCATCTCCCT
The DNA here is from genome assembly GCA_000404065.3 of Pinus taeda. Lineage (NCBI taxonomy): Eukaryota > Viridiplantae > Streptophyta > Pinopsida > Pinales > Pinaceae > Pinus > Pinus taeda. The sequence goes on from APFE031222116.1 coordinate 5,358, forward strand.
TTTTCTGTAGCTCCACTCTTTCGAGCTTCTTTGTCTCCAATTTAACATCTAAAATCTATACAAGGTCCTTGAGCTCCTTTATTAACTGCATATTCACTTGTTGTTTCCTTTGCTCTTATAGTCTTTGCCACTTCACTTTCTTTCTCATGACATAACCATATTTCTGGTCCATCTCATTTCTCTGCAACATTTCCATTAATACTTCAAGCTGAACTACTATCTCAGCCTTCTCCCTCTCATACTATTCTTTACTTAACTGTCTCTGTATACCATTTTCCTTGGCATCTCTTCTCTTCTGTCCTTCACTGTGGTTTCCTTCAAAACCTTTGTTATGACCATCACTAGTCATCATCCCCTTCATCTCTATGAGTTCCTCACTCACTCACTATGAGTTTCACTAAAGCCTCTAGAAAAACAAGTCTGCCCTGCTGCCACTTACCTCACCAAGCTCTCCTCATTCAATATTTTGGTAAGAAATTGGTTATCTATCTTTGGAACCTCCTTTGAGCAATTCTCTTTGCTCCTTCTAGGCTTTAACTCATCTACACTTTCAAAGAATAGAACTGCCCTCTTTATCCAATCTCTGTTGGAATTCCTCAAGGTTCTACCACATTCTTCTTTCACTTAGAAACACTGACCAACTTCCTTTATCTCTTAGAAATTTTACCCACATCCTCTGTGGAATTGCCTTTTGGGAGTTACAACATACTTTTGCATCAATGCAAAGACTACAACTTTTCAATATTCAAATCCAACTAAAATAAAACTATATCATCTTACCTTCAAGATCTCTCTCTGATCTTGTCTCCCCATTCACATGCACCTTTGAATGGAGTATCCTTTTCACTAGCTTTCAGTTGTATCTTCAAACTTTGTTACTTCAAGAACATATAAAGTCCCTCTTACAGTTTAATTATTGTAATCCTGCTCTAAATATCATTCATTCAATATATGCTAATCGTTAGACAAATTTGCATGCCTTCACCTACCTTCAGAATCTCACCATCCCTACAAATATGTTTCAACTATTTCAATATTCAGCTACTCTCAATCAGATTTAGAATCTAATTCTTTTTTTCAGCATTCTCACCTTATCTTGGCAAGCTTAATTATTGGAAAAAATTTCTCCTTTGCTGGGTTTTCTTCCACTCAGAAATCCTTACCAGTTTCTTCATTACTGCTTCTTAAGACCTGATCTCCTTTTGCTGATATACTTCATTAGCTGCACTATCAATCTTCAAAACATCTCTGTAGATTCTTTAGGTTTATATAATCTCTCCTTAATTCTTAATCACCTGCCTCTAAGAACTTAATTGTTCTTCTCCAATCCCAATTTCAAACATTTCACAATTACAATTATACAGATTCATTGGCCATAAATCACTTGCTCTACTTTCTTAAAATCTGAACATTCTATCAAAATGAAAGAATATCAAAATTAGTATTCCTCTTACCAATCTCCCAGCTATACTTTGGTTGCTTCACTGTCAGATTGGAATCTGATCTCCCTTGCCCGCATACACAGCTTTCCACATTTCTCTGTTCTGAATTCTTTCAAAAAGCTTTCACACATAATTTCTTCATTCAGCTCTAATACCAAAATGATGCAGGGTTACCCCTGCTTTACCCATAGAATGCATGTAGACCTAGGCATAAATCATTTTCCCAGGAATAGATATAACCTACCAGATCAAAGCTTCACTAATAGTGATGATTAAGGCCCCTTTCTTTAGAACTCATGCGGAAACATATAAATAGACTAACCAAAGTCTAAACCTTCATTATTGGGAATATAATCAACCCTTAATATTCATGTATGACTTTATTAAAGCATTTCCTTCATCCCCTTCCTATCGGGATTGGTTAACCCTTATAAACGTTTATAAATCCTTATGGTTGCACATATATATAAACCCCGTTTTTAACTTTGGGATATAATTGGAAACCCATTAAAACCCTTTTATCCTACTTTAATCCATTATACCCTCTTTATAATAGATAACACACAAACAATGTAAACCATACCTTTTCCCTGATCCTTGCCATTTGCACAGTTATCAAGAATTGCCTTTATCGCAATCGTTCATTGAAGTTACCACGGTATTACCACATCTGTGTCCATATTGCCCCTCCAACTCCAATATGTAACTATCGGAACAATTAAACCACCCTCTTATATTAAAAGACTCAGCACGATACTTTTACTAAATACAAAGGATATACATTAAAATTCCACTGTGCACCATATAAGTCGGACTTCAAAATTTATATAATCGCAACCATATTCATCGAGTCCGTTAATACCAAGCCCTTCCACCTTGTTGCTCCGATCTTTGAAACACCTGACTTCTGATTAGTGATTATCACTACTGAACATCGCACCATCCTTCACCTCCTAACCTTGCGATATGTGATTACATCTCAACCGTCTTTTGTATCCTCTGATCCAATGGTTGGGATTACTTTCAATCAATGGAATTAATCATTGATCCTCTCTGTCCATTTACTCGCGTTAGATCTAACAGCTCACAAAGATTTCTACCGGGCAACATGCATGATGATTAACTACTCGATAAGTGGTTTCCTCTCTCCTCCTCACTGGCACGTGTCGATTGCTTAATGGGATCGGGGGTTCCGCACTCAATACCACTTACGGTTTTGAGGTTGCCCGAAATCTGCTTTCACTATTTAAAAGAACCATCGATTCAATATTCCTCTTTCTCCTCTACGATTGGATCCTGGCCATTGATCTTCAAGATCCAACGGTCATTGTTCATCATTTCTTCACTTCTCGTTTCTCCCTTTACTTAGTTTTTACACTATTTCTCAATGTTTTCTATGGGTTTCGGTTTTCTTCTGGGATCTTCGACATTCCACTCTGCGACTCCTCCTGAACTTAGCTATGTGAGTTTCTTTAGTTCCTGTTCCTCCAAAACATTAATTGGCTCCTCGAATGGATTCAACGATGCATTCCCTTCCACTGTACTTTTTCTCCTTTGTACTTTCACTTTGACCCCACTTGCATACATATATTATGTAGAATCTCTGATAGACACATAACAATCAACACTCAAATCGCACATCTACGCACTCAGAATCGAATTCTCTGTGTATAAATACCTAAACAAATTATTACATATTGAGACTCTGTCTCTCCTCGATATGATATTCTAATTAATGGCCTTTGTTCATCATTTGCCCATAGGCTTACAAACACAACTAAATCTCTCTCTCTCTCTCTCTCTCTCTCTCTCTCTCTCTAACCTCTGATCATGCCTTTTAGGCTTACATTTATACAAAGGATTTCTAAAACAAATTTCTGGTTTTAGATCCATAAACTCTTCAATAGAATCCTACAATCTCTTTCTCATCCCTAAGGATTCTCTCAATCCACAAAATCATGAACTAATTCCTAATCCGAGGCTTACAATAAATTCTCAAATCCCGCAGTTTTCTCAACTATCCTAAATAACTCATATTCTCCTACACTCGAGAATATTTACAATTATGCGTCACAATATTCAATTAAATCCTATTCTAGTTTCTCTCATTAAAATCACTCAAAACTCTTAATAATTACATTATTTCAATACTTAGGAAACCAATTTCCTTGAAACACAAGACCCCCTATGTCTACTAAAATACAATGATAATGTTGAGTTGAATGCTCCTGCATCAACCACATTTTCCTTTTAAGTTATATCAAAACACTCTTATATCCTCACGTCGATTTTTCAAAGGATTGGTATAAATGGATTTCTTGAAAAAATGGATATATATTATAAAAAGTATTTTTAAAAGGGCTTATATGAAGTTTTTTTATATATATAAATTTATTTTTTACAAAAAAAATAATTATATTAAAAAAAATTAATTAAGGATTTTAGTTAGGTGTGTTTTTTTATAAAGAAATTTTTATAAAGGTTTTTATAAAATTAGAGATTTGTCAAGTTTTTAAAAGGAGATTTCTGAAGAAAGATGGTTTTCTCAAATTTCGAGCTCCGTTTCCCATTATTTATGGGGAAGGATTATGATGTGTGGGCCACTAAGATGGCAACCACGTTGTACACTCATGATGTTTGGGATTATGTCTAGTTTGGGTTTTCAGAACCTAAGGATGAATAAGAAAAATGAGCTCTCACTAATGCAGTGGGATCTATGGAAGAAAGACAAGAAGAAGAATGCACAAGCGTTGTAGTTTATTCAGCAAGGAGTGGACCGAGCAGTATTCGAGGAGATTATGATCACATCTTCAGCAAATGAAGCATGGGATACCTTGGCGACAAGCTATAAAGGTATGGCAAAAGTCAATATTTTTAAGTTGCATGATACTAGGAGAGATTTTGAAAGTCTCTAGATGAAGGAGACAAAGGACATTGGTTTTTTCATGAATCGGGTTATGACTGTCATAAATTAGTTAAAACTTTATGGTGAGGAAATTAAATATTAAACAGTGCTTGACAAGTCCTTAGATCTTTGTCTACCAAATTTGTTGTTGTGGCAGCAGTGACATAAGAAGCCAAGGATTTGACATCACTGACAGTTAATGAGTTGATGGGATCGATTTTATCACATGAGGAAATGATAGACATAAATAAGAATTCCACTTTAGAGACCACTTTCAAAAGTCAGGTTTCTATTTCAAGAGATAAAGGTTGAGGAAGAATTAGGTCGAGAGGTAGAGGACGAGGCGAAAAACATGGTGGTTAGAGAGATGGTCGAGAAAATCCTGAACATGAAAGTGGAAGAAACTCCATAAGCTTCAACAATAATGAAAGTGTTGACAAATCAAAGGTGAAATTCTATTATTGCAATAAATTTAGTCACTATTCCCATTATTGCAGGAAGTGGTTAGCTGATCAAGGGAATCGGAGAGCTAATGTCACTACAAAGAGTATTAACTCCATGTTCCTAGCTTGTCATACCATGCATGAACCTTTTGATAATGTGTGGCTATTAGATAGTGGTTGGAGTAACCACATGACAAACAACAAAAATTTGGTTGTAAATTTGGATCAATCTGTGAAGAAAGAGGTAAAGTTGGGGACTGACAAGGTTGTGGATGTAGATGGCAAAGGAGTGGTCAACATTCTGACCAAGCATGGGGAGCCGAACACAATCTCAAAGGTATATTATGTTTCTGGTATCAAACATAATTTGATAAGTGTTGGGTAATTAACGTAGAAGGGATACCGAGTTATCTTTCAAAGACAAGAATGTGTTATATATGACAAGCCCGAAATTAAGCAATGGATAAAAAGTTGCATATGACAAGAAACAAACTCTTTCCTCTAGTTATGAATTACAATGATCAAGTCAGTTCTTTTAAGGTCGCAAGTTCTATTGAGTATTGATTATGGCACTTTTGATTTGGACACTTGCACTTTTCTGGTTTAATATTGTTGCAACATAAATAGATGGTCAGAGGATTACCTCCCATCAAAGAACCTGCTAGTACTTGTGAGTGTTGCATCTTGGGAAAGAATCACAGTGAAAGTTTTCAAAAGGGAGTTGCATACAGAGAAAAGAAACCTCTTAAGCTAATGCATACCGAATTGTGTCGACCGATGATGACACAATCGATTGGTGGAAATTGTTACTTCCTCACTTTCATTGATGATTATAGTAGAAAGACTTTTGTTTACTTCCTGAAGCAAAACTCTAAAACTTTTGTAAAGTTAAAATAATTCATAGCCTTAGCAAAGAACCAAAGTGAACGATTGACTAAGGTATTGAGTTCAGATTGTGGTGGAGAATATGATTTAAAGGAATTCCATGAGTATTGCAAAAAACATTGAATCAAAAAATAGTTTACAACTAGATACATACCACAACATAATGGTGCAGTGGAGAGAAAGAACAAAACCATTATGAATATGGCAAGGAGCATGTTGAAAGGAATAAACTTGTCTAGTGAGTATTAGGTAGAAGTAGTTGCATGTGTTTTTTATGTGATAAACATATATCCTATAAAGAGTGTGATGAACATAATACCAGAAGAAGCATGATCATGTATGTCTTGTAGAATATCTTATCTCATAGTGTTTGGATGTGTAGCTTATGCACATATGCCTAAGGAGCAAAGATGCAAATTAGATGATAAAAGTGAAAAAATCATATTTACAGGTTATAGTGAGCAATCAAAATATTAAAAATTGTATAGCCCTATCACCAAGAATACCATAATTAGAAGAGATGTTGTGTTCAAAGAACAAGAGTCATGGAATGGTAGTATAGACAAAAAAAATTGATGCATAAGTTCTACTGATGGCAGTAGATGATGTAGCAAAAAAGGAGTAACAAGCATCACAGGTGAAGGCAAAAAACATAGACACACCAATAATGACTCCAAGATTTTCTGAGCAGCATGGATATTCAAGCATATCAATAGATCGAGATTCTCCTAACAATTAATCAAGTGATGAATCAAGAAATGGTAAGAGAAAGATGATAAGTTTGAAAGATATTTATGATGATTTGGATGTTAGTTCAAATTTTGCGTTGTTTCCATTCCAACCATCTTCGTTTGAAGAAGCAATCATAGATGAAAATAGTGTGCAAGCCATGGATGAGGAAACTGAAGCTATTGAAAAGAATGATACATGGGATTTGGTTGCTTTACCAAAGGAAAAAATTCTCACTAGTGTGAAGTGGGTGTATAAGAAAAGGTTGAATGAGAAAGGTGAAATTAACATATTTAAAACAGTTATAAGAGCAGTTCTGGCCACAACAGCTCAAAACAAGTGGAAAGCATATCAAATGGATATGAAATCAACCTTCTTGAATGGAATTATAGAAGAAGAAATTTATGTGCAACAGCCCCCAGGATATGAAGTTGAAGCTAAAGAAGACAAAATTTGCAGGTTGAAGAAAGCATTCTATGGACTGAAGTAAGCGCTTAGAGCTTAGTATAACAGAATTGATATCTACATGATTAAGAGTGGATTTTGCATACAAAACATTGAGCCTACCTTGTACTCAAAGGTAAATGAGTATGGAAATATTTTTATTGTTTGCTTATATGTTGATTACATGATTTATACAAGTGACTTTTAATTGGATGAATTTAAAGTAGCCATGGTGAAATCATTTGAGATGATAGATCTTGGTCTCATGAAATATTTTCTTGGCATAGAGGTTGAACAATCTAAAAAGGGAATTTTTGTTTGTCAAAATAAATGTGCCAAAGATTTGATTAAAAGGTTTAGGATAGATAATCGCAAAACTGTCCCTACACCAATTGCAACATGTGGAAAGTTAAGCAAGGATGATGAAGGATTAGATGTCAATCCAACTATATTGAAAATATTGCTTGGAAACCTCATGTATCTCACATGTACAAGACCAGATATTATGCAAGGATTGAGTTTGATTTCTAGATTTATGGAGACTCCAAAATACACACATTGGAGAGAAGGAAAAATAATTCTGTGATAAATAACAGGAACTAGAGATTGTGGCATAATGTATGCAAGTACAGAGAAGAATGATTTGATTGGATACACTAATAGTGATCTCACAGGTAGTTTGGATGATAGAAAGAGTGCTTGTGGTTATGTGTTGCATCTTCGTTTAGATGTGATAGAATGGGCATCTAAGAAGGAGCCTATTGTGACACTTTCATCATCAGAAGTTGAATATGTAGCAGCAACATCAACAACATATCGAGCAGTATCGTTAAGAAGAGTATTTGATGGATTCAAGCAGAAACAAAAAGGATCAACAACAATATATTGTGAGAACACCTCAGTGATTGCATTATCCAAGAATAAATTGTTTCATCAAAAGAGTAAGCATATTGATACTAGATATCACTATATTAGATAACTTGTGATCAATGGAGAAGTTCACTTGAAATCTTGTAAATCTAGTGATCAACTGGTTGATATATTTACTAAGTCATTAGCAAAGGATGTGTTTGAATTTCATAGAATAAACTTGGGTGTTGTAACCCTAGCTGAGACATAAACCAACAGGTGTTTTTGATTTGACATGATTCATGTTAGTTTAGTAGTCGTAATTAAGGGGGAGTGTTAAAATAAGCTAATTATTTCCACATGAGGAGTTGGATAAAATTAGAGAGTCAGTTAACTGAGTGTTGAGTAAAGTCAATTTAAATGATATATGAAATCAGTGTGTGACTGCATGTCAAGTTATTTTAGCCGAGTTTCTAGTCGAAAAGGTTTAAATACCCTTCACAAGGTTCATTGTAATAATCAAGTTTTGGGTGTTCAATAGAATAGCCGCAACTTTTGTGTTTAAGATTCCATGCCTTTCCAAATTTGTGTTTAAGCTCTTCAATTTGACGTTGAAGGATGACGATTTAGGTTTTAGTCATTGAGATCAAATCCATCATGCACGGTATAAATGCTAATAGAGTGAATATAGGCCTTCTTTTCATGGTCTTCATTATGGTCCTCTACTATACATATTATCTCTACCTTGAATCCTTGCATGATAGTGATCGATTCAAGTCTAACACATTTTACTCTTTGGTGGAAAGAGTTGAAAATCATAATAAAATGTTTGGAAAGAAGAAGACAACATCACAACACACTAGAAAACGTGTGTGCATTTCTCAAAAACATAAGAATCAATCACATGATCCTCCTAAAGAAAATGTAAATAAAATATGGTGGGGACAAAGAATTATGGAGATAGGGGTAAAACAAAATCAAGGAGAAAACATGATCTTCATTTTATTTGTTGCAACATAAATGGATATGATACGAAAACATGTGGAATCCTTTAGGGGAAAATTAAAGAGAAACAAAATAAGAAACAAGGCAAAGGTAAAACACTAATCCAACAAAATGTAAAGCACATAGATTTACTTATGACATAGTTTTTCATTGCAATGTCGAAATAATTGAATATTTGTTTCATACTTCATTTGATTCTTGGATAGATGAGCGGCTGCTTGACATAGGTGTAACATGTCACAACCTTCCAAAGACACTTTTTTTCATAATTTAGTAACAATATAAATGGTGTAGTGTATTTTGTGAAGTCTTAAACCTTTAGGATTAACACCATCATGCTTAACTTTCCTAGGTTCTTATATTTTCTTCTACATGATGTGTTTTATCTTCCAAAGTTGTGAAGGAACTTATTGTCCCTTATAAAAATTTAACAACAAGGCCACTCAATTCATATATTTGATGGAAAATTTCAAATAAAAAAGGTTTCTGACAACATGTTTTCCATTACTAGAGTGGAGGATGAAACATTGTTGAAGTTGAAAGTGACATCTACTCATGCACAAAGTTCTGCATATCACTCACATCAAAATGAATGTTCATTGTCATATAATCTTCTATGTCATGATAGATTTGAATATATTAAGTATGAAAAACTTTGTTTATTAAAAGATAATAGCATTGATATTTTGTCTACTATTCTTAGGAAACCAAAGTAATGTAATGCTTCTATCCTTGGAAAGCATACCAAACAACCCTTCAATGAGTCCACTTCCAAAGCACATAGAAAAATTGAACTATTACATTCTAATTTATGTGGCCCCATCCCTATTCCATTTTTTAATGGAAATAAATAGTATCATGTATTTTGTTGATGATTATTCCAAGATGTCTTGAGTGTACTTATTGAAATATAAATCTCAATATTTTAAAACTTTTAAAAATTTCCATGTATTGATTCACAATGGACAATCACATATTTTCTCTCGTCACACTAATAATTGAGGAGAATATACATCTAATGAATTTGAAAACTATGTTTCACAACATGGGATTCAAAATCAAACCATAATACCTTACAATTCTGAACACAATGGTGTATCTAAAATAATGAACAAGACTATCTTAAATATAGTTTTTTCCATGATGTTTTTCAAAAATGTAAAGTCGATGTTTTTGGATGATGTGGTTCTATGTAAAATATTTATGAAAAAAAGTTTTCCATCTCAAGCTCTTAGAAATAATACTCCAGAAGGAATGTGGTATGGCCACATTCCTTTAGTGAAACGTCTCAGTTTCTTTGATTTCCCTTGTTATGCCTTGATTTATGAGGAGCAAAGATGTAGGATTTAACCCCATAAAATTAATCATTGCAAAAAAAATCTTAAAAAGATAAACATATACAATGAAAAACACAAACATAAACACAAACATTTTACGCTAGAAATCGAAGCTAGGAAAAATATAAATATTTTTTAGTAAAAATTGTGTGCCAAAAACTAAAAACGATAGATGCAAAAAACCACCTAAAAAAATTAGGCACACTGCCTCTAAACACCTGCACAAGGTGACTTTTCCACTATTTCACCTAGAACAACATACAAAACATGGAAGTAGTCATGTAAGGAATATAACACATACCAAATATTCTCCCACTTATTCTTTTCTTTGCACATAAGGGGTCACTGGAGTACATGATCAATAATCCATGTCAATAATTCCCATTATTTCTCTATAGAAAGAGAACTTCTCTATGATCACATATTTTGTTAATGAATATGCAACATTCTTCAAAGAGTCCACATTTTCCAGTAGCACCTTCTTGTCTTCAATCATATCTTCCATAAAGTGATATTGAATATCAATATTTTTTGTCTTCATTGATAATTTGGCCTCTTCAACAGGGAAAATACATTATGAATATCACAATCTATCCTTTCAACTTGTTGTACAAATCCAATACCTAAGAACAATATTTATAACCATATTTATTCCTTTCTTGAATGATTTTATGTCATGTGTTTAACCTCTATAGTTGAGAGTGCCACTACAAACTATCTCTTTCTCATCCAGCTGATTACTCCTCCCAACATGTTAAATGCATACTCACTTATAGATCTTTTATGATCCATATTTCTAGCCCACTCTTCATAAAAACATATATGTATGTACAACACTTAGTCCAATCCAAGTATTCCTTAACAGTAAAATCAATTGCCAACAATGCCACACAAATACCTGAAAACCCTCTTTATTGATGTCTAATGCTCCTTCCCTACCTTTTATATATACCTACTTAATACTCCGATTGCATGTGCAATATCCTATCTAGTATAGACCATCACATATATCAAACTTCCAATTGCACTAAAACACAAGACATGTTCTCTTCCTTGTAGTATGTCTTGGGACACTAATGTAAAAGTAACTTTAAACCTACATAAATAGAGACATTTATCAATTTGCATTCCTTCATATTAAACCTTTACAATATTGTCTCAACATACTTTGATTTAATAAAGGTTTCTTGTTGAATCGATCTCTTTTAATTTCCATTCCTAAAATTAAATTTGCAGCACCAAGATCCTTCATCTCAAATTTAGAGGACAATTGAGCAAATTCACTTCCTTGATGGATTCTTTTTCATTTCCAATCAACAACATATCATCCACATACAAGACCAAATCAATAAAATGATCACCAACTAATTTTAAATATAGACAATGATATGCTTTGCTCGTTGTGAAGCCAAGTCCCAATATATAAGTGTCAAAATTTTGATACCGCATTGTTAGTGATTCCTTTAACCTATAGAGGGAATTTTTCATCCTGCATATGAACTCTTTCTTTTCCTTCACCACAAGGCATTGTTACTACTTCATGTTTAATTTTTTATTAAAGATCCCCATGAAGGAACGTTGTATTCACATCCATATTTTCTACTTCAAAATCAAAAGCAACAATATAATGGAATTTAACATGGAAATAGGAGAAAAAATGTCACCGAAGTCAATTCCTCATTAAAATTCTTCTCCAATGCCCATTTGCTAGCAATTGGCTTTCTTCTAACTGGAAACTTTACTAGATCTCAAACCTCATTTTTGCCTAATGTTGTCATTTCTTCAACCATGGAATTTTTCTGGAGTTTTCCATCCTCCAAGTACACCACCTCCCTAATATTTCTAGGATCATAATTAGTAATAATAAAAATAAATTTTGAAAAAAACAAGGTGGAGTATACCTTTCTATATTCCTTATTTCCTAAATTTATATCCTCAATAATGGAGTATGCGGTTCTTATTCTTTCAATTCTTGTTCTTTTGTAGAGTTTGATTCATCATCCTTAAATTCAAACTCCCTCTTCTTTGATTATTTCTCCCCTGGTAAGACTTCTTTTTTGAAAATATCTTTTATTTTTCTAAATACCACATCTCTACTATACATAACCGTCATATATTTTGGGTTCCAAAGATTATAACCTTTAAAACCATCTCTATATCCAATACAAATATGGTTTTGGGCTTCTTATCTAGCTTTCACTTATTCTCATTTAGAATGTGTACATAAGAATCATATAAAAATACCCTAATATGTTTAAGAGAGGGTTTCTCACCAGTCCATACCTCATATGGAGTCTTGTCATCCAATTCTCATGAGGGTGATCTATTTACTAGGTAACACACAATGTATTTTGCCTCTTTCCCAAAATTCCTAACTTGACTTGGTACCACTAAACATGCTCCTTGCTTTGTCTATCAATGGTATATTCAACTTTTCTACGACTTCATTCCACTAAGGTGTGTATGGGGTAGTATTCTACCTTTCTATACCACACTTCTTACAAAATTATTTGAATTCATTCCCACATAATTCTCCACCAGTATCTATCCTCTAAAACTTGATTTTATTCCTTTTCTGATTTTCCTTAAGAGCCTTAAATTTTTCAATTTGACAAAAACCACAAATTTATTATAGAGAATATACATCCATGTACTCCTCAAGAATTCATCTATAAATGAGGCATAGTACACAAATTTACCTAGTGATGGAACCAACACAAGTCCAAACACATAACTATTCACCAACTTTAATATTCCTAACACTATAGGAGAATCTTACCTAATTCTACTTCCCAAATAAACAATGTTTGCAGAAATCAAAATCTAGAGACCAATTATACATACCTTCTACCATACCATTAGTATGTAGTATTCAAACACCCTTTTCTTTGATATTAACCAATATTTGATGCCATTGAATAGTCTTTTATATGGACACTGTGGGAGTTTCTCCTTATTTTGCTCCATTTTTAGGAACATCAAGTTGTTGCACCCATCACTAATAGTTATTCCTAGTAGCTTATATAGAGTCCCAATCCAAACTCCTCTTAGCAATACTATAGCTCTTGAACCATCTTATTAGTATCATTTTTAAACATTGTCTTCACAACTGCATTGATAAAATTTCTTATAGAAATCAAATTTTTGTCCAATATTAGGATGTGAAAAACATTAGTGTGTGTTCTAATCCTTCCACCTATGAGCTTCAACTTGAATTTTCCATGTCCTATGATTTTTCTATCGAGTCATTCCATAGGAAATTATTACCAACAATATCTCTTTCATACTCGAAAAACCACTTCTTGGGAAGAATCGTATGAAAGGGTGCCCCTCAATTGATTAATCATGCCTCGTGATCTACATGTGCACTTAAGTAATCCAAGTACACATCCCTCCTTCATATAGAAAGGTTTTCTACTTATGTAGAAGGAGTATCATTCAATCCCTTTCCTTTCTTCATGATTTTAGATTTATAATATTTCTTGTAACTCCATTCTTTTCCACATCTCCAACATACCTTTACAATTTTTTTTTATCGAGATTTAGATATCCCATTTGAGGAGTTATTTTTATTTCTATTATGGGAACATCCTCTTATAAACAAGGAATTTTTGTTTTCTTATTTTCCATATTTTTCTATATAATCTCCTTTGATAAGAAGGATGATATTGTGATTCGAAAACTTAAAGTAGTTACATGTTTAAGTTTTTATATCAAATAGGTGCTTCTACATAGGCCTAAGTGTCTATCATGTAGAAATCACCCAAAATATCCTTACAACACTTGCAAAAGTACTGAGCAAGTTTCTATTATAACTTAGCTTAAGTCTAACTTACGTAAAACACATAATTAATTATATTGGTTACTGAAAAAAATAAACTTAGAAAAAGTAAAGTATTTTCTTTAGTGATCATATTTTAATCTCAATCGTTGATCTCAAGAAAAGTGAGATCTAATGTTTGCTATCCATATCCTGGGAGATTAGGTTAAGGGATTTAACTCAATGAAAGGAGAGGAGGACACACCCTATAGTGGAATAAGCAAGATTAAGGAGAGGAGGACACACCCTATAGTGTAATAAGCCATTAAGAAACATTTTTTGTCATGTGAGGAGTGAGATACTTTAGTTTCCCAAGTCTGAGGAAGGTGCATGAGTACAATATTGAAAATCTAGATCAACCACATAGATCAAGGATAGATCTAGGACCCAATCATCTATCTCAGATCCATGGTATGTTTTATTTGTATATTCCTTAATTGGGCCATTATCTTAAAACACAAACCCAAGTAGGTTCATATTGTTCATTTAATGAAGAACTATGTGTCACATGTGATTGAGATTGGTTGAAAATTCTGCTTCCTCTGAATAATTTTGTTAAGAACATAGTTGTGTTTTTGTTTAATCGATTTATAATAATTTTCTAGGAACAAATTATTATGTTTTAGGTTTAGAATTTAACATGGTATTAGAGCCAAAAATCTAAGAAGTTGATCTCAGGGTGCCAAGTTTGTACAATCATAATTGGATTCAAGTTTGGATCATACGAGGTGCATATTAAAAAAACAATTAAGCCATATGAAGGTCTCATCGTATATGGTGGCCAAGGAAAATTATTTTGCAAGAAAAAGATCATGTTGTAAAATGGTTAAGAAAAAAACGAAATGAAATTAAAAAAATTGAGATAGTTGAGTGGGCCATGAATAGGCCCATCCATGTTTTTTCAATAGCCCGAGGTTGTCAGGCCTGCCACAAGGGCTAATTGGCTTACACAGTTTGTGTGTGAATGGTGGTGCAAGGTTATGTAGTAGGAAAACTTGAGGAAAATAATGCACAAGTAATTTGTGTAGCATGGGATCACAGAAATAATGATAACTATATAATAAAATGACTATGATCATAGACAAAGAATGAAGGGATTGAGGACTAGATGGCGAGAGAATGCATAACGGGAGGTGTTAGAAATAATTGCGGGGTGCAGGGGAGATGTTTGGTTGACATCCTATGGGGCTAAGGATAGATATTAGCTACAAAGACTATATTGAGTATGTTGTCAAGTGAAGATAATAGGCCATTTTGTCTTACATTATAGGAAAATACCATTCAAATGTTTTTAACATGCAAAGGGAGCAATGGGGTCTAGTGTAGGTGATGTTGCAGACCAGAGATTGCTATAGAGCTAGTGAAGCCATGTGGGGAGTTGACCATTAGGAGATGGTATGAATTTATTCTCAAAATATTGGGTTGAGGAAATCATAGGTAAATAATAGGGTTAGGATCCGAGGAAACTCAAGAAGGGAAGCCCATTGGGTGGAGAACAGAACCTTGAGTATTGAGTCATTGACAAGATTAATTTGCAAGGGTTGAGAAGCAACACAACAAGATACTAGAAATGAGAGCGTGAAAATTGATGAGAGGAATGAACTAGAAGTATACAATAGAGATGGTAGCAGTCGAGAGGGACATCCAATAGAGCTTGTATGGGAGTTATGGGTGCCTAAAGGACTAGCCATATGTTTTTCAGTTAAGAATGCTAGAAGGACTTAACACACATCTTCAAAAAGATCTAATCAAGATGACTATAATGGGTCTTTAATTTGGAGACATGATAGATGCAACCTCAATTTCTCTACCTTGGAAGGCTAGGGTTACCATGGTTCTCAAGGAAAATGATCTCTGAGATATTATTGAGAATGCGATCTTGGGATTGGAAGATGAAAAGGGGAAAGTTTTCCTATCTAAGAGGGAGCTAAGGGCACAAAGGGTACTACTGGACACAATGAAGGACCATTTGATGCCTCACTTCTCTAAGAATAAGTCATCCAAGGAGATATTCAATGCTTTGGTGGGTGTATAGTAGTGAAAGACTGTTAATGAGAAAATGATGTTGACGGACAAGCTCTGGTCTATGAAAATGAGTAGATGTTACATAGTGAAAAGTTGATAAAAATCACAAATATTTATGATCAAATTGCAAGAATGGAGGAAGAGGTGAAAGATGTAGAGTTAGTGAATGTGGCATTAAATGGTTTCCCAATGATGTTGATCCATTCATCTAATGAATTTTTGCTATAGAGAACTAACACTCATTTGTTAGCATATGGGATGACTTAATCTAGGAGGAAATGAGGGAGCAGCCAAAGGCCAAGGCCAACAACTAGTATTACATGTCATTTTTTCACATCCAATCAAATGACCTTGAAACCAGATCAATCAACATCCATTGACACTTTGTATTCATCCCCTGTAAATCCAAGAGCATCCTCTCTCCAAAAGTTAAAAGAATTCTAGATTAAACAACTCAAAACCAAAAATTTTAGCCCCATCACACATAACCTTCATGCAAACTGCATTGTTGAAACTTGTACATAGAGAGATTGCACTAAATAATGCATGTTTATTTCACTACAAGTGCAATGGCCTCTAGAGTTTTGTAAAATAAAAGATAATTTTGAATCTTCTCTTTATAAAAGCTTCCCTGGTGGTTTTAACCATTTACTGTTGGATTAGATCTTGAAGTCCTACTGTTGAGGTCTTAACTCTTATCCATATAAATATCCTCCCTCTAATGTGGATATAAGTCCTAAAATGGTAAATCCTAAACCACCTCTTTTACCCTATAAATTCGTTGTTGCCCATAGAGTTTGTGTTGGATTTTGGATATTCTTTGTTATTCCCTCGTGTCGTTGCTTTGTTCCTAGGGATCCATTATCCATCCATGCACTTTAGTTGTGATTAAAGGATTGATTTTTGGCAAAGAAAGGACAATATAGTTGGGATACATCTAGAAGGTCAAGGTCTAAAAGGTTTGTATCTTCTCCTAAATTCATTCATAGAGAAAGTTCTTTTTTTCCTATACTTATGTCTCATTTAATGTGTATGTATAAAAATTCCTTCTTGACTCAATGTTTAGAGATGTTAGTATATGTTATTTTATATTTTGTTTCTCTTTCTTGTTTTAGTTGTTTTGCAGGTTCCACCTTTAGCATTTGGAGTTGGAGTTGGAGTTTACAAGCAAGGAGAAGAGGAGATATTGCGTTGGATTCCAGGTAAGTCTTTCTTCCATACTCTAAAATTATAAGGAAATCATATTCCTTTTCTCTATGTCGTTTCTAGATCAAGCCACTAGATATAGGGATTTTTCTTCTATCTATGGAGGGATCCATAAAAAAGCTTGGCGACTTTGTTGGGGAGTGTGATGTTCCTTTAGTGGTTTGCTTTTCCTATTATTTAGGACCCTTGAAAATGAATCAATTTGACTTGTCCAGATAGTTATTAGTCTTAGGAAAGTATAATTATGAGCTTAGTAAGGTTTATTTTTTATTTTTCGAGCAAATTCAACCCCAACACACTTTCTATTTTAAGGTAGAGTGACTTAATAGACTATTATCTCCTATAAGTGTGATGAATCACACTGGTTGTCATATATAGCCATGGGGGCTTCACTCAATGAACCTATGACCTATCACGTGTGTTCATGGCATATTAAAAAATACCATTAATTTGACTACATATTGTAAAATACCCCTAAAAATCACATTGTTTAACCCCCTACCAAAACAAACCCAATACACCTTCCCAATTAAAAAAAACCCTACTTCCACTAGATATAATAGGTATCCATTATTTTATTAAATTTTTTTTATACCCCTTTATATTTTTTGATTAACTTTGAGGTCCATCTACCAATATAAAAATCCTTTACCCCCTATATATCCCCTAATATATGATGCCATATTTTCCTCAATATATACCCCCAATATGAACCCATGTGGTATGGTATTGCTCCCCGAGTGACACCCCCATGTGTGTAGCCTACATTAGTTCTGGTAGAATGATTTTTTTTTCATTTTTATGCCTTGCTCTAAATTATGTTTTGATTGCAATGATTTTGCTTCTGTCTTTGAACTGGTTAATGTATTTGTAAAGACAACAATCTGTTTAAATTTGAGCGTTAGTGCCTTTTTATGAGAGTTTTCTTGTTTTTGTTTCTTCTTGTCAATTAGGTTTTTTGATCACTTGGCTTGATTTTTGATTTGATAAAATAATTTCATATTAAATTTTTAGTTTGTGTGAATAATTTTGATTTAATAATCTAGTCATATTTCATTTTTTATTGCATTTGAAAATTGAAAAGGAAAAGAAAAGAAAATTTATCATTTTATTCATACTTTAGGGCTTTGAATTAAATTGGAGCAGTAGATTTCAAGATCTTAATTAGGAATTTCATATTTGTTGCATCATTGTTTATTGCATCATTGATTGAAAATCCTTCCTTCCCTTAGATGTATCTTCATTGAATAGAAAGAGTTCTTTTAATCATGTTAGTTGCATCATAGGAGTTATGGGGAATTCATTTTGTGAGCCTTGAAATTGAATCTTAAATGAAGATCAACTTTAAAATTTATTCAATCAACTTAAGGAGAATTTGGAACATTAATGATACACATAGTGGTCTAGGCTAGAAGACATGTTTCAACTTGTTAAACTAGGAGCTACCGTTACTTGTTAGCATTAAATCATGGTGATGGTTGGTTTTCCACGTACATTTAAGTATATAAAAACATTCTTCCACATAGATTTGGGTATATAGGATGATTCTCCACATATATTTAAGTACATCAAAACGCCCCCATCATACAACTATGCATTAGATAAGACTACTACGGTCTCTGGTTCCACATACCTCCAAGTATATTTTGGAAGTCCCCACTAGGTTATAATATTGGCATAGGTAATTGAGTCAATCACCTTGTTAATTTTGATACAACAAACACAACATTCAGGGAGATTTCCTACACGTACTGGAAACAATATATTGTAGTTAAGAGTGACTTGGTAAACCCTTTTTCCTAGTTACCCATTTCTATTTCATTTGTGTTTTCAATTTCTAAAATTAATTAATCCACTATGCCAGAACAACCTGAACAACCCCTTCATTTACATAGAATGTAGAGATATCATCCTCTACCTCCATAAGTAACACTTGGTCATCATAAGAACAATAAAACATAAACTATTGAACCTAGTAAATGAGAATTTAGCCCTTGTGGAACCACATTCAAATTTAACCAACCAAAAATAATCACTTCCCATTAGTACTGAACTTGAGGTTATCTCTTTAGAAACAGATGGGTTAAGTAGCTGCAACTAGAACTCTTGAAACATTAGAACCTAAAGTCATAGAACTTGAATTTGTAGATTCATACACTTTACAACCTGAGGAACCACATAATAACTGAACTAAATACTACAAGAACTTATTATTCTTTTTCTCTGCCTTTATCTCAACCACAATCTATGTTATTGTGTCCTGACGGAGAACAAGTTCCACTTGGTATTTTGAACATAGAAGACATTACTGAAGAGGATTATCCTAGCCCTGAAACTCCTATTTAAATACCATTATAATAGGATTTTTCTCCTTTGTACCAATTTTCCTCTAATACTCAAATACAAGATCCTTTACATCAAACTCCTTGTTTTAATTGACCTTTGAACTTTCCTCGGGAAATTCCTTTGAGAACTATAACCATGCCTAAGTTAGCAATGATTTCTCAAGCTGCATATTCTATCATGAGTGAATTGACCAAAATTACGACATACTCTATTTTTACAACATCACCAGAAACTAACTTATATTGTGGTCCATCAGTGTCATTTAACAACCATTCATTGTCTGAAACTTTTTCTATGCGTAGATTAGTCCTTGGGATTCTCATTTATAATATTCATCTGGAACAACATCTGGCCCCTCTTTAACATGTACCTCACAAATTTTTCAACCAATTGTGCCCCAACCTCCTTTGGAGTAGCAATATGGTGTGTTTCTAAGTGGATTAGGGAACCTACAAAAACCTTCTCCATCATATACTAGGTACCCTCCTCGTGGGGGCAAGTTTCCTCCATTCACTCCTTATCCTTTAGTAGGGGAAAAATCGTTGCTAGAATTTTCCCATCTACTAATCAAATTCTACAAGTTGGTTCTTTGCTTTATTCGAGTCCTTTTCCTACGGGTGCTCGATTTTCAGGAATGGTTGCTACTCCTTTGGATCCTACCTTACCTATTCAACCTAGTTTGGAACTAACTCAAATACTGACCTCTCGACCTACTCTGACTATGCCTTAGGTTCCTACTTATCAATCTATTCAATCCATACCACAACCTACCCAATTTACACTTCAAATGAATCAACTTGTTCAACTTGTATCCCAACTAAAAACTAGTCAAAAGGTACTGAGGATTTCTCCAATCCTGTCTATCTAGCCTATTCAAGGTTTATTAGAAACTCCATTTAACCCACTTGGCCAGAATATTCCATAGATGCAAGTTTACCAACTTGTTAAAAGCATGCCATAGGTGACAACTAATCAACCTAGTATTGGAATGATGCAAATTCCATCTAGCCAACCATTCGAAGGTGTCTGACAAATTCCCATTGGCCAAACAACTATACCACAAATAACTTATCAAAGAAAACATATCCAAAGTGAGTTTTTCCCATATTACCAAGGTTTCATGGAACTTGGAAACCTGATCTCTATCATCCTATTTATAAAACTCCTCCTTATCTAGGTGGAAGGAAATTTCTCATAGCTCAACCAATTCCATCGTATCGAGGATACACTCCACTTCTAGTTAACCTTTATCTATAAGGTCAACCTCCTCCATCAGACTTTAATAGGAAATTATCATTCATTGAAACGTTAGAGTTATCAGATCTCTCCCAGCCAATGAATGATCTAATTTTCCATTCTCCTTAGTGGCAGTCTAAATGATCTGAATGAATGGAGTTTTGGAGAAGACTCATCAAATTATGTCATCAACTATCATTTATGGTGTTCGTTGAACTCCTTAAATGATGAAACCATTCTTTTATGACTTTTCGAGTGAACTCTTATTGACTCGCTAGCTAAGTACTATGTTAAATTACCCATAGCTTCATTTAACAACTTTAGTGCATTGGAAACCATGTCGCTAACCCATTTCAAATTATCCATCCATTACAAAAATAGTATTGATATTTTGACCTCTTTAAATAAATTTGACTCAACTCATATGTTTAAACATAGATATGAGTGGAGGAGTCAACGTTGTTTGGTTAAAAATTATATTTCTAATTAGTTGTTAGCATAATGGTTCATTAAATCCCTATTGTTTACTATATCTAAGGATGTTTCCAAAGGCAGAGTTGTTACTGAAGAGCAAGTCATTTCTCATGCTCAATGTTTGGATTTGATTTATACCCAATCTAGTATGCTCTATGACAAGTTACTTTATTATCCGTGAGCTTCACATAATATTCCACCTGATCCCTCAAAGGAATCACATGCTACTAATGGTGTGATTGGTTCTTTTGGTCAACAATAAATGCTCAAATCTCTAATCAAACTAATTCAAAATCTACTCCAATTGTGATGAATCAAAACCCTTTTAATCCTTCTTTTGTGAGTTCTTCCAAGGTTAACATCATTTAATATACGAAAGGAAAATATTAGCAACCTGGAAGTAAGAAAAATGGTAAAGGTAAGAACAAACATGAAAACCGTCCATAGGATAAGAAGAAGAATTAGTGTCCTGATGAAAACGATAATCCTTGTTACGCTTGTCTTATCAGTAATGATAATCATTTTAATAATTATTGTCCACATTGAGGATAAATCAATCGCTTTTTGAAAGTTACATCCTTTGCACTTTCCATGTTGACAAACCCATTCCCAAACCAGAAGGAAAAAGTGGTTGCGCAAAATCCATCTTCCTCTTCCCAAAACACTATTTTTATATGTTAGAAAGATGTCTTGATGGCCACTAGAAACCAATATTATGGTAATCTGAATCCTTTAACTTGAAAGGCTATTGATCAAGCTTGCAATTCTACTCCACCCACATCTAGTCCTCTCCAAATTGAGAAACCTTCTCTTGATCTTACTATTAGACCTCCCAAAGGAGTGATTAGCAAATAATCATTTAACCCCCATGTGAGAGATGCAAAGAATTACAATATAGTTGAATATTTAGCTCAAGATCCTTCAGTTATGTCTACTCTCAAAGTTTTGTAGAATTGTCTCTCTTAGAAGAAGTTTCTATTAGAAGTCATTGGAGGCGTAGATTCCTAATTTTCTGGTCTCGTTGTGTTCATTCATGAGAATTATACAACTAAACTTTGAATCTAACTTGCATTTATGATTAAGTTTGTTGTTAGAGGCAAAAACGCCTTCCACACCATTGTGGGTGAAGGTGCCTCTACTTGCATCATGTCAATGTCATGTTGGAAAGCTTTAGTTTCCCCTTCTCTTACTCAGTCATTGACGACACTCAAAGCCTTTGATGGAAGAGGATTTAATCATTACAGAATTATCAATTCCTTGCCAATAGAACTAGCTGGTAAACCAATATCTATAGAATTTTAGGTAATTGATGAAAAAGTATATTAAAAGCTCTTAATGGGACATACTTGGATTTATGCTATGGCAATTGTAGTCTCATCCTATTTTCAGACTATTTCTTTCCCCCACTAGGGGGGCATCCTGGCCATTGATAAACTTTCCTTCTTTGTTGTTGATTCCTAGACTACTAGAAACAACCTCTTTTGGGAAAGACCCCACTAGCTTCTAAAAGCGTTGGGGTAGGTTTATTAAAAGACTCATCCTTAATGGGAACTTTTACACTTCCTCTTCTCCACATTCCCTATATGGTTGTTCTAATCAACATGATTTCATCTAGTCATATTCCATATGACCCCTACATAGTACCTAAGGGTTATAACATTAAATATTTTGGAAACCATATGCCACTCAGCCCCGTTGAGTCATATTATGAGGCTATTCACCTAGCCTGTTAGGAAAATTTTGAAAGAGACAACTTAGGAATCTAGGTTGATTATTCCTCTTATGATTCAAGATTAGTTTTACAATCTAATCCTTTCAATGACACCTTTCCCATTGATAAAAGTGCCATGGATATCATGATGTCAGATGAGAAACTTGGGACAATAGTCATCATCGTTCATATCTATTTCCTCAACCCAACACTCTTGAGAGTAATTTTAAAGACATTTTCTCCCCCAAAGTTATTGAAGAACCTCAAAACTACATCTCCATTTGTGAGGTGAAATTTGAAAAAATCTAGCAAATATCAAGGACACTGCTCCCCTCGACATTTCAGTTAAGCCCATGATTGTTCAACATTTCCATATAGGTGCCTCTTTTCCTCGAGATGAGATTAAGATTTACAAGAACCTTTTTCAAGAATTTTGTGAAGTGTTTTCATGGAAATATAAAGATATGGAACACATTGATCCAAATATTGTGGTGCATGAAATTAAAACATATCTGGATTCCAAGCCAGTTACACAACATTTGCATTTGGTTCACCCTAAGAAATCTATTGCGATTAAGGCAGAAGTTGAAAAGATATTTTGCGTTGGTTTCATTTATCTTATTCCTTTAACTAATTGGGTCTCAAACATTGTTCCTGTGATAAATAAATAGGATACGATCTGAGTATGTGTTGATTACTGAGATATTAATAGAATTGTCACAAGGACAAATACCCAACCCCTTTCATCGACCAAATTGTTGATGATTGTGCTGGGAGAGAAATTTTCCCATTTATGGATGGATTCTCTGGCTACAATCAAATCAAAATACTCCCATTTGACCAATATAAGACTACATTCATTTTTCCATGGGGTATGTTTTCTTATCAAAAACTTCCTTTTGGCCTTGAGAATTAAGGAGAAACTTTCAAACAAGTAATGAATTATGCTTTTCACGATATTAAGAATATCATGAAACAATGCCTTAATGATTTTACTGCCCACTCTAATAGTTGTCAAGACCATCCACTGCATCTTAGAGAAATCTTCTTACGATGTCAACACCATAATATATGATTAAGCCCGCATTAATGTGTCTTTTGGGTTCAATCTAGTTGACTTCTAGGATTCATTGTGTCCAAATAAGGAATCCAAATTGATCCCGTGAGAGTCCAGGCAATCCTCGATTTTCCACTCCTATTTCTCTTGTTTAGTTACAATGCCTACAAGGGAAGTCTAACTTTCTATGAAGTTCCATTCCTAATTATGTAGAACTTTCGAAATGATTTACTCATTTAGTAAAAAAGGGGGTTCCCTTTCATTGGGATGATACACTCGAAAGGATTTTGATGCCTTGGAAGGTGTATTATCCCAAGCATCATTACTATATCCCCCTAATTATCATTCATGTATCTTGTTATGATTGTTACCACTATCGCTATGGTATTGGTACAAGAAGATGATTTAGGAGATGAACACCCTATCTACTTCTTACAAATCATTTTGTCACATTTGGAAAATGACTATCAGTTTGGATCTTTCACTATCCATCAAAGTGTTCCAAAGCATGCCCCCCAAGGCTAGAACCCAAAATATCCCAAAGAGAATGAAATTCCTAGATCCAAAGGCTCAAAAACATATTTTTAGCTTCCTGTGTAGTTCCCTAGTTCATTTTTGTGTGTACGCAAAAAAGTCCATTAGAAACTACGCATAAGTATGCTCTATCTAACACTATGGCCTACACACATGAATCAACACAAGAAAAAATAAAGAGTAGAGTCTAGAAGAATTGTTACTCAAATATTTCCAAACTAACAAGCTTCAAATGGATACCTATTCAACCTTGATCCCTCTCATCATGGAGCTACTTCCCTCTCTTTGTGGAACTCCTATTCGACCATTTGTGGATCTCATCCTTTAGGAATTTGAAGCCAAACCGCCTCTTCTTGTCCTATAAATAAAACACAAGGCAAATGATTGAAAAATATTATTGAAGGTAGGATTTTTCTACAGAAATAAGGCTAGGAGGCTATTCATACAAGGAGAGGGTTGGAGATTGTGAGAAGATCCTTGTAGCATAAAGGATTTGGGGTTGTAAGTTTGTTCTCCATTTTATTAATATGAAAAAGAAATTGTTATTTCCTAATTATGTCTTCTCTGATATCATTTGTGGGATTTTTTGATCACTCACATACGTTATGATGGGTTATATATTCAATTTATGATATATGTTGAGTTAAATAGTTCATTTATCTCTTGTTCTATATACTAGATGTCTTGGTCCTTTCCGTGTTTTTGTCTATGCAGATATCCTTCGAAACATCATGGAGAAGCTATGAAAAGTGTTGTAATGGTCTCTAAAGAATCAAGGAGAATCTAATTGTCAAAGGCACTAAAATGGATTTCGAAAGGCATTTCAATAAATGGAGAGTGATCTCTCTCATATTGTTTGTTTTAATCAATCATAAGCTAAGGAAAGTTAGCGGTTATTTCTTGTTTGTTACTAGATTTATTTGAGGTCTAGGTATATCTGTCTTGTCTGTAAGAGGTATTAGTCTACCTAACACTACTACTTAAGCCATAATTTGATTGATACTAAAGCCAAGTATTCCGATGTTGAAAAGTTATTTTTGGCAATTGTTTAAGTTGTTCAGAGGTTTCACCACTATATTATGCTTCACAAGACTATTTTAGTTTCTAATTGCAACCCTATGGCCAATATCTTGTCACATTAATTGCTAGGGGGGAAATACTCAAATTGGATTGTTATCCTCCAAGATTTTGATTTGGAATTCTTCATATCAAAGTCTAAGAAATCTCTAGTCTTTGCCAAACTAATTTGCAACCTTCCTGATCTTCTGCGTCAAAATCAACAATTGGAGATTTTATCCCCGATGAAACATTGTTTCTTATTGGCTCTTTTTATCCTTGGTATGTATATGTCATCATTTATCTCCAGATCCAAAATTTCCGTCCTGAAACCACTCATTCTGATCAACGTTGCATTAAATACAAAGTTTGTCATTATGTCATAATTGGAGACACCCTTTATCAATGTGGTATTGATATGATCTTCTGATCGTTCCTCAGTCAAGAGGAGGCCAAGAAAGCTTTGAATGATTGTCATGCTTGAGCATGCGACAAACATATGTATGGTTATGCTACTGGGCAATGTTTTTTACTTGCTAGTTAATTTTGGTTGACTATGTTCAAACTTTGCATTCTAACATTTCCAAAAGTGTCACGCATATCGGATCCATACTCGAAAAGCCCATGCTCCATCTGCTCTTTGCACCTAGTCATCAGTTTTGTACCCTTCGACAAATGGGGTATGGTCTTTGTTACACTGAATTTTGTCACCCTGACTATCTGCAGTATGTGGCCTCATCAATAGCCACATTGTCCTCTTTGTCAATGCCATTATACCTCTGCTC